>JAOXJP010260504.1:0-21068 GCA_025762735.1 Platanus orientalis | reverse complement strand
ACATAATATATATATATGTCATGTAGAGTGAAATGGTCGGCTATATTAAAAGAATAGCTAAAGAGGTTCTTAGAGAATCACATGGCAAGTGTAACCATATGAATAAACTTAGTGATGGAATGATAAAATATAAACAATCATTAAAACTAAAAGATCTTGTTATAAGGATTGGTAGAAGACAAAATATACAAGACTTAGAAATATATAAATATACTAAAAAATATTAAAAAGGTTGTAAAAGACGTTAAATTTAAGGCATGTGATAACCTTTATCATGAATTAGGTACTAAGGATAGTGAGATGGGTGTATATAAACTTGCTAGAATAGGGGATAGAATTTGTAGGGACCTAGATCATATTAGACGCATCAAAATGAAATAAATATAAAATAATAATATTTTTTATATAGTTAACAAAGATTTTACCAATTTTACTAGGTTTGAGCACATTAGACCAAGGTTTACTATAATTGACCAATAGTTGATTGTGGTTGACCATTTTGACCACATTTGACTAGTTGACCTAATGTCGATTGGGTTTGACCTGGTTTAACCAATGTTGACCCAATTGACCCATATTAACAAGGTTTAACCTAGATTTAACCAAAGTTAACGAGATTGAATAGGTTTGACCTAGTTAACCATGGCTAGACTAAAATAGTTTAATTTGAATGGATTTGATCCAAGTTGGACTAGGTTGGCCTAAGGAAGACCTAATGAACTAATTTGACTAGATTGCCTAAGTCAATCCCAATTGATCTAATGTGATTGAAGTTGATTTGGTTTGACCATTTTTTACTAAATTGAACCTGGGTTGATGTATTAACACAAATTAACCAAGTTTGACTTGAATTTACCCATTCGATAAATGTTTAACCAGATTTAATTAAAATTAACTGGCTTTACTAGGATTAACTAGAGTTGACTAATTACACTGGAATTGACTTAATTTGATTAGTGATGACCAAATAGACATAGTTAGTCTATGTTTAACAAATGATTATGGTTGACCACATTTAACTAAGTTTGACTTACTTTAATTGAGTTAAATTAAGTTTCACTAAATTTAGGGGAGTCTACTTTAACAGAACTTTATAAAGGATTAAGTTGATACCAAAAACCCTATATGGAGCTTATAACCAAGTCAATCCATTTCTTTGATATTTTTAGATATACTTAGATGTATGTAATATGTAGGTCTTACCAATGTAATTGGAGACATTTATGGCAATGGGAGAATAAAAAGGACACCCTATATAGTTTCTAATGGTGATCATATGTATAAATATAATAATGTAATGATTAAAATGTTTTGATGTGACAATGAGATATTTAATGTGTGTGAATGTGATGGTCTATGAATGGCATGAATGGATTACATGTAAACGAAATGTGAATGAAATAAGACGTTAGATGTATACAATTAAGGGATGAGATGCTAAACACGAATGATGTTATGACATGTGATGCTAGTTATATGTATATGTAATCCTTTATTGCATGAGATATGTAATATAAATAATATTAATTAATAACAATGTAAGATGTTTGATCTAAGTTCCCTCGTATTTAAAATACTAAGTATGTGAGCGAAAATAATTTTACAAAATAATTCATGTGACATTCCACTATCAGTTGATAGATATTTTATCTATAATGAGTTGATTGATTCTCACATGATAAAAACATAGTTATTTTCAATTATTTTTCTCTTATTCGATTCTTTGAATATGTTTGAATATGGTTATTGAGAGTGTAAGCCCGCAAGATATATCATTTCACAATATATACACTAAAACAAAGATTAAAAATATACACTTAACTGAAAGGATCATGGTAGCCCCTAGGCTTTAGGCATGATTCTTTTAGATGTCGGAAGATCTAAAAATTACAAACCTATAAAATAATTTAAATAAGTTTTTACTAAAAGTCTTGGTGGATAATAACTATCCGCCTAATCATGACTGATGTAATTGATTCTCATATGATAAGATTATGTCTAGTATGATTAAAATTCTGATGATTACTTGAAACTTAAGTGATTTTTGATCCTATAGAACATGAGTGAGTCGTGTAATTGATAAAAAAAATGTAACCAGTATTGTTTGCTTTTAAATTCTTGAATTAGATGATTGATTTTATGTAATAATGATAATATCTTAATATGAGATATTATTGTAATGATAATTACCCCACTTCAAGATATCCTTAGAATAATAATATGATTGTCCAATTTCATAAACTATAAAATAAGTATTCAATTGTGTTTAAAATTAAAAGATTATATTACTTCATATCACTATCCCTTTTAAAGTTATATGAATGAATCCAAATACAATAGAAGCATAGTAACTAAAATTAAGCCACAAAATAATAAACTGTAACGAACTTAATAAGCATATGAATATAATAATTTCAATTAATAACCACATATTAACAGAATAGAGATCCCAATGAGTCAAAGCGTCTGACCATATGTAAGTTGATGTGATTTTTATCTATTTATAATGATTTAATAATTAGTCTATATCAAATGGTAACATAAATAAGGTACAATTTTACTAAAAATGGATGCAGAAAGATAAGAATCTCACTAAGGATAAAAGAATAGTGTTTATCTTGCTATGTATGATAGTGGCTTCTTGTTCAAGCCAAAAGGCAATGAATGAAAGTATGTATAAAAAGTATAATCTTGATGATTCTAACTGTACTTCTAAGGGTAATGTGAACAAGACAAGTGTTAGAAGAAAAAAAATACAAGTGGAAATTATTTTCATTGCTGTATGGTTTGTACTATAAGAGAAAGTGACACATGTATATAGCTTATTTTAAAAGAAATTAAACTAATTATAATTTTTTTATTTCAATTTTTTGATTTCCATGAATCATAAAACGTGGACCATGGCCTACTGTAAATTTTCTGTAATTAATTGCATGGATATAGGGAACCTGAAAGATTGAATAATGAAATACCAATTTTTGAGTTTCTTTTTAAAGCTAGTGTATAACCCAATAACAAAATGTTAGAAAATTTAATGAGTTTTCAATAGTTGTTTATTTCATTATGTGTTACATACTACAAATAATTAGTTAGATTTAATGGAGTTTAATTTGAAACTACACCTTTGACGTTCATTAGATTATGAAATGGATTGAGACCTAATCAAAATAGATAGTAAAATTTAAAGAATTAGCTTTTATGTTCTCAATCAAAAAATATAATGTTTAAGATATGATGTTTTAGGAAAATAACAATACTCTCAGTTATACATGAAAAGAAGATTGTTCTATGGACTATCCAAAAATTTAGTACAACCAAATTATTTAGAGAATAAATTTTCACAATTTGTTAAACCTTTTAATGTACTAATTCTTTTATGCAATGGAAGAGTTTTTAGACCTCTCTAGTTTTCAACTATATGGATGGGGTATATTTTAATGTTAATATATACGATTAAAATATTATTTTGATCAAACAATCATGTTTTATTTAGATACGAATTCCGAAGAGCTAGGTGTAGATAAAAAAGTAAATGAGAAAGTTATTGTTCATTCTAATTTGTTATGTTGGCAATGTCTTATATATTAGGAATGATGTGAGAATGATCAAGTTATACAGTTAGTATAGTAAGCATGTTTCAAAATAGTTTATGATGAGATCACTAAAGAGTTGTGAATCATATGCTAAAATATAAGATAAAAACCAATATTTATACTTTACATGAAGTGTGGACAATTAAAATGTTGGATAATGTATTGTTACATTGAGGAAGGAAGCTTATCAGTTATAGGAATATTGTAAAGTAATATTGTATTGCAAACTCTATAATATAGGCAGAATATGATGTAACTTAAGAAGCGGCAAAAAATGGGCTTAAGTTATTCTGGTTCTATAGAACTTAATGTAATTCCCTTATATTAGTCACTTATGGTGCAATGAGGTGAAAATGGCTTCACCATGATTACTTCATCAAATAATCTTGTAGACCTGTGACTAAGGTTCTATAAAATGCATTAAATATACACAATGATCATATGGGTATTTGACAAGTTAGTGATTGGCTTTGAAAATAAATGGGTGGTTGTTGGAAATATGTATCTCAACAAATCCATTCATATAAAATATAAGCAAATATATATTTTATTTGTTGAATTAATTAATCTTTTTATTCCATCATCATATGTACTTGTTTCTTAATACGGGTAATTGTTTGATCTCGTGAGATAAAATATGTGGTTCTCATGTAACAAAATAAGATTTCAAACAAATTAGAATGTGTCAAAAGATATGATAATCCAATTATTGTAAACTTGAAACTTTATAGTTATGGGTGATGCTGGACACATCACTTATAGGGCTGCTACATATAGAGCTGTCATACGATGGAGTGATGTAATCTCATTCACTATAACGAGACTCTAAGATTGCATATGGTTGTATACATAAATGCATTAATAGAATTCATTATGAACACACTTGGTAAAATATCATTGTTAGGACAAGTGTTGTTCATATTTATAGACTTATCCTTAAACCCAAGCGGTTTGTATTTCTTTAAGTTGTCATGTTCATTATTTTTGAACTGCCAACTAGTGATGTTTAATTGGAGGCTATATCACAGATAGTTTGGATAGATCACATGATACTTGAGAGGATGTAAATGTTCAAGAAGGAATCCGCTACCCATAAAATAGGAGATATATTCAGTTTAAGAAAAATATGATTTGATTTGATAAGAAAAAATTAGTACTAATTGTTTTGATAAATAAATTGTTAAATGATTTCAAAATTAATCTATTATTTAATAAACTGATTTTGAATTTTTTAATTGAATAAATGTTTTAGAAGTCCAATCAATTCATAAAAATCCTAAAGATTATGTTCTAATAACCAAATGGGTTAAAAAGTGAATATTTCATCATTCTGATGGTCATTAAGAAATATCGTGTAGTGGAATAAATATTTGTAAAATATATGTAAAGAAGGGTCTCATTGTTAATTTATTATCTTTGGAAGATTAGTTGTAATATGTCACAGGGATTATTGCAATTAGTGATGTGTCAGTTTGTAATCAATAAAAGATAGAATATCATTAATGTAATTTGACATAATTAAGGATTTTGAGCCTCACAACATAAGGATAAGAATCATATACAGATCCCACACCTCCTAGGATTACTTTGGTTTCTAAAAAACTCCATTAATAAAGTTACTCACGTTCATGATGAGTCCTATAACTTTTATGAACATGTGAGAAAAACAAAAAAGCTCTAGAATGGATATAAATAATTTGGAGTTTGGGTTGGATCATCGTTTTGTGTCCAAGTTTAGTCATTAATGTATTCTTCTTTGAATTCCTTGATTTAAATCCTAGTATTTTATATGATGATCATATGAGAATGTTCATATTTTGGATTTTTATGAAAAATTATAAAAATTAAGGTTTTCAATACTATTTTTGAGATGGGCCACATAGATGAGATTATGAGCTTTTTCATCACCCTCGAAGATGATAAAGTTGGAGTTGAAGTGGTTGGCTGGTGCTTTCAAGTCAAACTGTTAAGAGAAAGAGAAGTCGAAAAAAGATGGGAACTCCACCGACAGTGGCACAAGTGGGTCAAAGTCATTAGAGGGAGGACGATGATTGATTTTGGTGGTGATGATGCTATTATTTCTCTTTTCTGGGTCGGTTTTAGTCAAAAACTTAAAACCAACGATTCACAACAACCCATGATTGGTTCAATTTTTTTCCTTTATTTTCACTCAGTGTCATGTCTTTATTGAATTGTTTGGCTCTAACGATGTTCAGAGAGAGAGAGCATGTTGTAACAACCAGAATTCTCAAGCATATACTCAAAACACAGTACAGAGAAACCCATCCCATTGAGACTGTGCCACCTCCCATGTGGTGTATGGTGAGCATTAGACCCAACAAAAGCTTTGGCTCTAACAACATTTACTCCTTGCTCCCTTTGCAGTTTATTCGTTTATGAATGAGTAAAAATGTAATTGTGTATTATAAAACAATACCGAAATTGGTCGTCTATTTTTTTACCTATTAATATTTTGATTTACTTATTATTTTTGGACAAGTCATAACCAATTTGGTAAACATCCATGAATTATTTGCAAGAGATGCTTATAAGGTTAGGATCTCGTAAACCTTAGTTTGAACAAAGCCTCTACTCAATTTGAGGAAGTAAATTGGTTTGAGTAGAAATGCGGGGATATTCAAGTTAGAATGCAAAAGCTCACATTACAACTTACCTGTTTCAAATTGGACACCCACAAATTTTGAGTTCACTTAATTGTTGGTTTAATTCAAACATTAGTTTTTAAAACTTTCTATAAAAAAAATAATAATATTTCATTTCCTCTATTGATAAAAATGATATTTCTATAAACATTAAATTACATAATTGCCGAGTTTTCCTGTTCTTCATTCTCAATTCATATATTGTCATTAGATCTATAATTCTGCATAAATCTTATAGACAATCACCCTATAATCCCCATAAACCATCATTCTCTATTTGTTTAGTGTTAAAAATCTTCGCTATACCTACTACTACCCCACAGTAAACAAATCCATAAATAAAATTTTTGATAAAATTATGTTTGTTGAGATGATTCTCTTGGCCAAGTGTATATCTGTATTAATAGAGATGGATGTACATTTGCATGGAACAAACCTGTCTAATTGCCATCAAAAGCTGGTTTTTTCATGATTTTTGGCAAATTTTATCGAGAAAATTATTTTCAAGTTGTTTGCTTGCCATGCGAAGTTGGTTTTTTTCATGATTATCTTCTTTTCTTTTCTTGTGGGATTTTATTTTCTATTATTTTCTGTCATTTTCAATTCAAGTCAAGACATCCAAAAATTGTGTAATTGTCCATGATTTGCTAAACTACAAAAGCATATAGGATTACTCGATTTACAACAAATATTCAAAATACACGATATAGACTCAATAAATAAGCTGACATGTGAACTTCTCACACGAGGTTTTGATAGATTCAAAGGATCGAATCTGCAAAGTTGGGTATAATGTGAGGCATTTTTCATGGTAGTGGCTTGATGTGAGATGGACGCGTAGCGACTTGTAGGGTCCACACGTGTTATTGTGTTTATACATGGATGCATATAAAAAATTAAAGTTAAAATTAAAAATTAATTTTTTTAAAATCTCCTTAATGTTTATAAATTCCTTATTTAATACCCAAAAATCAGTAACTAATTCATCCCACTGTTAGGAATATCCTTGCTGATTTTATATCTAATTTATTTTCTATTGTTTGATAACCATTGTTTAATTTAAATTTCATTATTCCTCACTTCAACGCCATGATTATTAATGTTTCTTGTGATGTGTTTTAACCTTGCAATTGATAGTTTGTACATCAATATGGTATCAGAGTCGAGGCTTTCAACACCATGGCAACTTGAAGTGGCAAAAACTTTTGAGCGAGACTTATAAATGACTACCAAGATAAGATTCTCATGCGACTGGCAGTAGAGCATGTCAATAACCCGCATGAAAGTATGCTTGGTTAATCCAATCCCTAATAAAGCTAATGATACTACATGATATCAAGGTATAAAAGGAGATGTAGCACTTAAAGAATAAAATAGAGTACAACCGCCTCAAACAACCTCATTTCTCAAGCCTCGATGATTGAGGTTATATAGGAGTAGGGCTGTTATTGAGTTGAGCTAGTTTAGCTTGAGCCCGAGCTTTGATTTAAGTTCATTTCCTATGTAAGCAGTGAGCCAGAACCGAGCTTCAATAAGCTTAGCTCGCTAAAGCTTGGCTTGTTAAAAGCTCAGTTTAGTTAAGAATTTTATAATAATATGCGTATGTATGATGATTTTATATGTTATATCTATAACAATTAGTAATGTTCAAACAAGACAAATTGGGTTAAGCTGCTATTTTTCCCCATTTGGCGAGCCAAGCCAAGCTCAAACCTACCTTTATGAGCTCGAGCTCGACAACTTAGGCTCATCACGAGCTTAAACTTAGACTATATGTGACGAGCCCAAGCCAAATTGGACAAAGGTCTTTTTTTTTTTTGTGATAACAACTCAAATTCATATAAATTAAAGGCATAATGACTACTCAGGAGCAGCTACATCAAAGGATAGTTTGGATTCCAACCATGAAGGAGGGGTTAAAGACTAATCCATACATGAAGAAGATCCCAAACCACTCACTAATTGGTTAGCCACCAAATTAGTGCACCTCTTGACATGGGTTCAAAAGAACACAGTAAAGAGTTTGATTAATATAAGACAATCATAAATTGAGCCACAGATAACCCAAGGGATCAAACCCGGATGATTTAAAAGAAGAGATATAACATTAAGAGAATCTCCCTCCATGATCAGGTACCTAAGACATAACTTGTGGGTTGTAAAAATAGCCAGATGAGCGGCAAAACATTTTACATCAAGAGCCAAATTAGAATGTCCACCCTCCCACAACGCAAAGATAAAAGTTTCCCTCTAGTCACGGATAACAACCCCCAACCCACTCCATAAGAGTGAGAAGACTCACAAAATTATCAATCAAAATTAACTTTAACAAAATCCTCATCTAGTGGTGGTTTCCAATTAAGATAATCATTTCACTCATCCGAGTTAAAAAAGGTGTAACTACTAACTTGAGACTCATTTAGTAACTTGAAAGCAATAAAATAGGCATTAAACACATTAAAAGGATTTTTTTTTTCAAAAAACAACCTTATTTTTGAGCCTTTTAAATATTTCAAACAAAGATAACAATAATACACAAAATATCACATCAGTCGTATTTGAAAAAATTAGGCATATTCACTACATGGAAGGCCACTCCATAAATGAAGGATTATTATCAAAGATAGTATTAAGATAAAGGGGTAGGGGAACAAACCAGACTGGGCAACAATAACACACTTAACAAGATAATGCATGATAATTTCTTTTACCTATTCACATAAATGGTAGAGATTTATGACAAAGATTTACTTTCTAATAAGATTTTCTTTTACACGGAGAGCCTCTTTATATGCATACCAAACAAAGTGTTTGACTTTGGAATGTATATTAAGTGACTAAATAAGATTATTAAGGAATTGATTCATGGATGGGAGGGGAGGGCCAGAGGGGGGAATTGAAACATTGATAAGGGACTGAGAGGAAGCAACATATATGAAGTGTGCGGGTTTAACAGAGAAAATCCTCTTCTTTTCAGGACTCTAGATAAGCTTATCATTCAAAGGAGCTTGGGGGATTGGAATCATCTGAATGAGAACTACCTCAAAAGGAGAAATCCAATAAATAATAACAAAGAGATTTGAAGACCTAGACTCCTGATCAATCAATTGATGGATTATATGAACTCGATGAGGTTCTTAGGAAACATGGGAAAGCCTAAAGTTATTCGCATTAGGAATCCATGGTTCTCTCCAGATGTCTATGTCCCTCCCATCTCTTACATTCCAAAGCAGCCTTTATACTAAAAGATTCCTACCTTTAAGGATACTTTTTCAAGCCCACGAACAATATTATTTACACATTGGATAGAGATGAAAGACCCCTAAGAAAATAAAGATATTCCTATATAGGGGTTGATTGATCATGGAAAACCTATATCACTAGATTTCTTTTGGTGACATTGCTTAGAAGGCCATGGTAGATGCTAAAACGATGACAACCATATAACTAGGGATGTCAACGGTTGAATAAGAAGTGGATCGAAATAGATGTTACGGCAAAGATGGTGTCTAGGACACTAGGTTACTTTACATGGAATAAAATGGGCAGAGGTTAGATGAAATTTTAAATTTCCACCCATTTTATTCCAAATGATGTCACCTGGACACCAAATCTTGGATCAATAAGAGAAGAATGGAGGTTTCAGCTTTTTTTTTTTTTTTTTCATTCGAAATTAAAGTTCAATTTACAAAATAAAACTCTCAGGCCAAGCCGACAAAGATACAATGAGGATTTTCTTTGCCCATGCAAACCTCCGCTGAGGTCAAGGGGTGGCCGCATCAGCATTAAAAGTGATTTACACAAGTCCCCAAAAAGTGAAAATCACTTTCAGTGCTGATGTTTCCGCCCGTTTGACCTTCAAGAGGATAAGGTCGGCATATAAAATCCAAGCTGGCAAAGATATGGTAGAAAAGCATTGAAGACCAACTAATATTTGTGCACAGCAAGAGCCCTCGAGCCTACTAGAAACCAAATTTATGGGAAAATCGGGTTTTTGTGTGGAAATAGGCACATCCAGCAGAAATGCTCCCTGGCCCGAGACAATGATATACCTTATCTGTTTCACCACCAATGGTAAGCGAGTGTGTTACTCCATGGCCATGGACTAGCCTAAGCGACGTCAGAGGGGACACTGTACCATGCGAGTGATCGGCGAAGCGACAGAAATGTTCGTACGATACTGGGTCGTACTTGTGCTTACTTGCGTAAAAAGTAAAAACTGAACCCCAATTATTATTTTAATAATATTGATGCTTTAGAATTGGCCATGGTTTTTGGTTTATTTCTTTTCTCCCCTTCAAAGCTCTTTTCCTTGTCTGTTGTGTCTGCACAAGGGAAAAGGTCGATGAGGATTTAGTGGCTTTTGAGGGTCTGGGTTTTGCTGAATTTATTTGTAGAGGAAGGATGGACAGACAGAGCATCTACTTTACCAGTCTCGGATTGAAGAGATAGAAAAATGAAGCTAGTGGAGTTTTTTGAAGATTTGGTCTTGACAAAAACGGTTACTGAAGAAGATTTGTGAGGCTTTATTGGGATTTAAGGAAAGTGGAAGTGAAGGTTCTGGTAGTGCTTTTCAGTTTTGATTGATTTTGGCTTCGCAAGGGCTTGTTTTAATTGCAAAATCGATGGGCAAGAAAAAGAGCACGACAAAAATTAAGGAAGTGAGGGTCATAGTTGCAGAAGCATCATCCACTGGAGAAACGACACAACACCAATCTCAGTCTCCTAGAAAACGAGGTCGACCTCGCAAAACAATTAAGAAGACCGAAGGAAAGGAGAAAAATCAACCAGAAGAAGATGAAGAAGCCGTTGAGGAGGGCGATTCAAAGAGAAAGAAGACCAGCGTGGGGGAGAAACAGCGGGTAAAAGCAATTGAATTGTCGAAGTCGTCGTCGTCTTTAGGTGCTGTCAAGGAAAGATCGTCCGAAGAATGCAAGTCAAAGGAGCCTCCAAAGAGCAGAGGAAGAAGAAAAAGCAAACCTCGGAAGAGCATCTAATGAATCTTTGTTCTCTCATATGGTAATACAGATCATAAAATTTAAACTCTATGTTTTCTGCCCCCCTCCTTCTCCCCCTCTCTTTTACAAGTATTGTTCTCTCCCAAATATTCTATTTACATCTTTACCGAAAAAAAAAATTCTATCTACAGAGAGAGTTGCCAGTCGGCCGGTTTGCCGTGGGCTGTGAATAACCAATAATAAATAATAAGATTTTTCAAGAACGTAAAAGACGGCCAGATGAACATTAATAACCAATAATCAATAATAAGATTTTGTTTTTCTATAAACCCTTTGGACCAACCAATGAATTGATATACATGCATGGATATGAACTTCTAAATATTGTGCTTCAACTCTTTAAATTGAATTTAAATACATTCTATAAGTTTATGAGAGATTCAGTTGCTGGAAATTGAGTGTTTAGTGGCCATTCCAAAATTCTCATAAGTGCATGATAGGGTTTATAAGGATTGTAGATAGGTTTGCCTTTATCCAATAATTATTAGGCATGCAGATAGCAAACCTCTTTACATTCCCGGCATCCATCCTCCATGATCCAAATTGGAAATATGACCATTAGTAGCTTACGTTTGCAAAACCTCTGGTAAAAGACAGTTTTTATTAGTTATTACTCAAGCCCCCGGAATGAAGCCCTAACAAAACATTCGTTAACCTGCATCTTTAAACTCTGCTTGCGATGTCAAAATCATGTAATATGTTTATAGATTGGGCATTACCGATCCAGGAACTAGGGCTGTCAACGGTCCCTCCTGTGCCAATCATAAACGAGTTGGGCTGAGGCATTTAATATTTTTACATCATTTATTTAAATTTTATTAATTAAATTTATTTGATTTATAATAAAAATGAGTTAATTTGATTCATAAAACTGAATAATAAAACTAAATTTATATAGATAAGACATCATGTTAATCACTAGCAAAATTATTTTGCTGAACCAAATAATTCTAAAATTGTTTTTTAATGCAGCATTAATGGAAGAAGAAAGATTGATGAATCTGACCACAAACTTCACAATCATTTCATTAAAAAACTTTCCAAAACTCTTTCTTACATGATGATTTATAAAGAGAAACTAAAATAGAGCACAAAATAAGAAATAACCAAAATAGACATTCATTTTTAAAGAAAATCCATTTAAAATCAAGAATAAATTGGCAAAAAAGGTACAAAACAACCTCATTCCCCTCGAGCCCCAGTATAAAGGATTCAACCTGCCAATCAAATACGCTTGTCACGTGCTTCCAAATACTCCAGTACGGTTACATCACTTTTATTTGAAAATAATCCTCTTTAATCAAATTTGTTTCAAATGTAACTTGTATTACAAGATAACATCATGATTTATTTTTGAAATTGGTATTTGTTTATGGGTGCCCTTTTTTTCGAGGGGGGGGTCATGATATAACCACTTATTAGTCATAGAGGATCTGTTAAACAAGTTTGGTGAATTGAGCCGAGCTTGAACCAAGTTTAACTTTCAAGCTTGTACAATAACTTGACTTTTACTATTTTTTTTCACCTCTCACCACGGTAAAGTACATCCATGTTATATAAGGGAGCAAATGTTCTGCTATCAAACTTGCCTATCCCCCCATATCCTCATACACTAATGGCGTAAAAGAAAGGTTTTCAAAAAAAAGAAAAAGAAAAAAAGAGGTGTATAAGATTAAAACTATAAAAAAAAAAAAGAGTTCTGATGAAAACATAGGTACATGAAAAGAGACATCAAATTTGAAAAGGGGTAAATGTTATACTCCCCCATGTTCCCAAACACAAAGGTCATCAAGTGCCAGCCTTGTGTTTGGGAACATGGGGGAGTAGACAGTTTGGGAGTACAACATTTTCTCCCTTTGAAAAACAACACGGGTCAGCCTACGGTGCAAATACCCAGGGGACAGACAAATTTGAGAGCAGAACATTTGCACCCGTTATATAACCAAGGCCGTTCAAGCAAATGCTGGTCTCTGACCATACAGAAAAATGACATGAGCATATCTTAAAAAGAGATTAAACTTCTAAAAGACCGGGATGGTTCTATTATTCACCCACACAACACTGTACGACCAATAGTTAGAGCTTATCAACAATACCTATAAAGTCGCATTCATGTTGCTACCATTATATGATCAATTTGCACACTTTATCTTCACACTTAATTCGAGTCTCCATGGAAGATGTCCGTGCATAGCCAATCATTCTTTTTCTTCGCCTTGGGAGTTGTTGGAATGTAATGAACAACATTAATATAGAAAGTGATCCCATAGTTGTCTTCCTCTCCTTCATTAATTGTTACCTTTATATGCTCGTAATCCAACCTTATCATTAACTTGTTTATCTTCATCATTGTAGTACATATTTCTCTTAGGACATTGAGCTGTATAATGTCCCTTCCCCTAACACTTGAATCCGGGGGTGTCAATCCGGTGATTTGGCTTGAGCCCAAACCCAGTCACCTATTATAAAACAAGTCTTTGGACCGAGTTCCGGCCGCCTGAAGTAATCACACCAAGGAGTGACATGTGGTATGTATAGGGTTAAAATTGAAAAAAAAATAGGACATTTGCTTTCTATGGAAATAGTTTTGTGAGATACTTTCATTATTCAAATTAAACTGCTTTGTTTTTTTGGATACAAAAATCAATTTTTGTCAACTGCACCAAAACCTGAACTTGGCCCAACTAGAACTCCCAACAGTCCAATTGGCTGAAAATTTAGGTTGAAGTGTTGAACATGTCAGGCTTTAGGCCAACCCAACCCAATTGACTGCCTCACTTGAATAGGGGTGGCAATTTGTGTTGGCAGGTCTCGTTTGTGCTGTGTTGAGATAAGGGTATATGACTATATGGCTCAACCTGAACCTGACGCATTTATTTATCGTGTCAAAGTGGGCTGACCCATTTGACCTGAAACCGGTTTACAATCAACCCTAACCGGCTTGTTTTGTGTTGGGTTCGCGGGTTATGTGGTAATTCATGTTGACGGATCAGATTTGTGTTCTCAAATTAAAGGTACATGACTATATGACTCAACCCAACCATGATCCATTTAGTAATCATGTGAAAGCAGGCCAACCTGCTATGATCCAAAACTCGTTTACAGTCAACCCTAACCCACTTATTTCGTGTTGGGTTGTGTCAAACATTGCCACCCCTACACCTGAATCACCTAACTTTACCACCATTCAACCGTAAAGCCTTCACAGGAGTAGCTTTCCCCTTTGCATCAGCCAGATGCATTGGCTAAAAACTGCTTGGTCGTGCAGTGGGTGTAGCACTAGGGGCTATCCTTGGCTTCTTCTAAAGTGGAACCTAAATCCTACTTGAAACTGTAACTCAAGTATGCTGGAAAGAAGCTGTACAGGAAGAACTCCAAGCCCTTGTTTAAAATCAATCTATGATTAAAGGACTTGGTTTCTCTTCCTTAGTAGTCCTACGGGCTGCTGTCTTTCTGGTTTGAGAACCAAACCATTTGATTAGGGTTTCCTTATCTGAATTATGAGTTGTACAGTAGTTATCTCCTCGTGAATCTATGCCCTTAAATCGCATTGGAAGCGTGACAGAGTATGTCACCCATCTTTTGAAGCCTGGTATTACATTTCAAGCTCTTCAAACATTTTAATGCATTCCGTCACTGACGTACTTGCTTGACAAAGAGTAGTAAGATCATCATAGTGGCTGTCCTAATAATTTGGAGGCAGATGCTTTCCCTCAATCTTCAGTTTTATCTCTTTCCAGTGATAAGATAGGTGGTTGTCTATTGATCCAATCCTCCCTTTGGGCTTAGCATTTTAAGCAAAGTTCCAATCAACCTTAGATTTTGGTGAATGACTTCAATTGAGGCTTTGGTTATTAATCTAGTATCACCCAAGTCCGGAAATGTTTATTTGATATTACTCTTAGGTAGTTTGGGTCAAATGTCACAGCATGACACGTAGAATGGTCTGGGACACCTAAAATTTTCTATGTATCTCATGTTCGAAAGATTGGGCAGTAGTATTAAATTGTTCTCACCTCAAAGATTACCTGAGCCAGAAATTAGTTTGATCCGATGATTCTTAAACATCTAATCTATTTCTCACTGTCTAATAATAATAGTAACTATACAAGTTTGTGACCATAAAATTGAGTTGATTTTTGGTCTAGGCAATTTTTTTTATTTTTTGTGTGAGAGCTAATCAGCTTAAGCCACTTGAGTTGTTTTGCGTGAACAGAAAAAATTAGGTGAAAACGAATTTTGTGAGAATGGTGGAAATGGTGTCAGGGTGTGGACACATCAGCACCAAAAAGTGATAAGCACCCCCCAAAAAGTGTAAATCACCTTTTAGTGCTGATGCGTCAGCCCCTTGGTGTCATTTTCACCGTTCTCAAGAAATTCGTTTTCACCTAATCCAAACCCTGCATGAACATGTTTTATCATTTTTTTTTAAATTTATGCACGATCAAGTGCTTGAGCTGATTTTTGAGTTTTTTTTGGATGGAATCCATCGATTGAATAAGGTTTCGGTTGTCTTTACATAATGTATCTATCCCCCCCTCAAAAAAAAAAAAAAAAAACGGATGATCCAATTCCTTTCATGGTCTTGTGATTTATTTTCTTAGAAAAATTTGCTGTTATTTTTTAAACAATCGTAGGTCAAATATTCCATTTTTTTAAAGATTAGAACCCTTTTCTCTTGTAAACGGATTGGGTAAGACAACTGAGAGGGTAGCCGAAGTTGGAATAACATCAGGGCCAACACATCAGTGTCAAAAAGTGCATCCCCAAAAAATGTGTTTCACTTTTTCTGCACCGATATCACAGCCCTGATGTCATTCCCACTCTAACCACTCTCCCTCCTTTTTCACCGCCTTTTTTTACTCTGTATAATTTTGTAACAACCTTAACCTAACCTAGCTTGACTCAATTGACGTCACCCGACATAATCCAACTTGATTTGTGCTTGAATCGGCTTGAGGGTCAGCTCTGGTAGGCTCCCAAACCATACCCAATCCGCTCAAGTGGCACCAATAGATCAGGTGCCTTTCGTTTGTTAATTAATGGTTCAGACTTACCATTTTTCTTATATGATTTATAGGACTCTAAATATTATTATATCTACCTTTTAGGTGGTGATTCTAAATCTGGCTGTAAATGGTGCAAACGGCGCCTGAGTGTGGACATATGACCGCCGAAAAGTAATGTATATATGTGCTTGATCCGGCAACCAAAGGCCTTTATATTTCTATCACAGTTTGTATTAAGTCCACCTCACTTAAACCTCATATTTTCCTTTTCTAAACTGCCCCATTATACAAAGTCCACACTAATTTTTTGAGAAAAAAAGAAGAAAAAAAAAACTAGGGATTTCTAAGTCCACCAAAAAACTAGGGATTTCTAAGTCCACCTTACTCTCTCCCTCCAAAACTAGTATACGTACTCCCTCACCTCCATTTCTTTCTCTTCTAACACACCTCACTTCTTAGGTTTTTTTCCAAATCCTTCTTCCCAACATCTAATTTTGGAAGTTAGGTATTTACAAAAAAGAAGTGAAGTAATGGAGTACAATGGAAGTAAATCGGAGCAAGAAAGAAGCACGAAAGTACATGAAAATCCTTTTTTTTTTTTTATAGTTTTCACGAATTGTTCGACAAGACTAGGCTAAGCAACAAGGGTTTGCTCGGCCAACCCAACCGGGTGCACAGTGCTTGGCCAGCATAATCGAGCACATAGAAGAAGTGTGATCAGTTATGCTGGCCGAGCACCGCACAGGGTGTTCGGTTAGGCTGACCAAGCAAACCCTAGTTGCTCAGCCTCTCATGTTCGAACATAAGAAAAAATTAAAAAAGAAATCACTCATTTTTTTTTTAAGATTGATTTTTGTTTATTAATATACAAATATAAATCTTGTGATTGTAGCTCACCTAATGCAGCCAGACTTGCGATCAAATGGTCGTGCATTACAGTTATGAGTTCATCACATACGAGGTAAAAATCAGTACTTAGTATACACTAAAAATCAAACCTTAGTAAGTGGATCAATTGACCATTGTGTTCTTTCTCTCTTTTGCAGATATTCACTAGTCGGGAGAACTTAATTAAGTGGGCAACTGAAGTTGGAAAGAATAATGGTTTTGTGATTTTCCATTTTGAACTCAGATTCAGGTAGTGCTATAAAAAAAGCTGGTCTGACCCTTGGATGTGAGAGGAGTGGAAAGTATAGAGAAGATAAGAGGTTTAAAAACGTCAGTGTGGGTGCCAATGTTAGGGGAACAGGTACAAAAAAATGCGAATGTCCATTCCGATTGAAAGGCAGAAAGTTGCCCAGCAATGATGATTGGATGTTAGAAGTTATATGCGGCATGCATAACCATCGGGCTGCAGATTATCTAGAGGGTCACTCCTATGTTAGTAGATTATCCGGAGATGAATACTCCTTATTAAAGGACATGTCCAAGAGTAATGTACGACCAAAATACATTTTGGTCACTATGAAGAAAAAAGATTCCCTCAATACAACTACAATGAAGGCAGTCTATAATGCACGACACAAATATAAGCTAGAAGAAAAGGGTAGGAGATCCTAGATGCAACAATTATTGGCACTGTTGGCTGAGCATTAGTATATTGAGTGACATCGTACGAGTAAGGATAGTGAAGTTGTCACTGACTTATTTTGGATATATCTAACTAGCTTGGATTTATTACATGCATTCCTACATGTGTTGCTCATGGATTGCATGTATAAAACCAACATATATCGTATGCCCCTCCTGAAAATCGTTGGGATGACATGTACTGACATGACCTTCTCCGTGGTGTTTGTATTTCTACAACATGAGAGGGAGGAGAACTTCAATTGGGCCCTCGATGTCTTGCGTGGTATTATGGATGATAGTGCTTTACCCCACGTATTTATAATAGATAGGGACTTGGCTCTAATGAATGCTATCTCACCAGTGTTTCCCACTGCCACACATCTTTTGTGTAGGTGACACATCAATAAGAATGTGCTTACAAAGTGTAATAAGTTATTTTCAACAAAAGATGCGTGAGATTTTTTCATGATTTATTAGAATCTAGTGGTTCTGTCACCAACAAAAGAGGATTAAGACAACCACTTAGCAATATTGGAGAAGCAGTTTAGTCTTTATCCAGATGCACTTAACTACATGCGAAGTTGGTTGGATACCTACAGGAATAGGTTTGTTGCAGCCTGGACAGATCGAGTTATGCATTTAGGGGCTACAATGACCGAGTTATACCGTACTGATAATGCGTTGGGGTGGACACTACATTTGTAAGAACAACGAATTAAAGAAGTCCGACGTGTGGTTAGTGAAGATGTAGCAACACAGAAGACGTTGGATTTGACTGACGACTGACTGACTCAGAACATAGCGTAGATGTATCCCGCACAATGCATTGAGTGTGCAATTTTGTATTGACAACTTGTATATATAATCGATAGTTGTTAAAACTTTTTGTATCAACACATTCCTTTGGTAATTAATCTTAATATTCCTTTCATTGAGTGATTGCGATATTTTAGTGCGTGATTTTAAAGTATAAAAATGAGATCATAATAACAAGTAAAGAATAAATAAAGAAACAAAAACTGTGAGTTATATAAATATGGTCATCCCCAAACAAAATAGTACAATATATTCGAGTCCTCATCCCCTATAAAATACATAAACAACTCATAAAAAAAACAAAAAAAACAAAGTCTCCGTCTCTATGATCTCTGTCTTTGTGGTCCGCCTCCTCTGCCGTCTGTTCTCCTGCGTAGATATTGTCATCTCAACGGAGTTGCTAGCACAACATGTTAGGATATCCCATACTCTCGTAACCGCACCCAACAAATGATTGTACCCAAGTGTTGAATGCAGGATAATTGGTCTCAGTACATCCTTTGCCATCTCAATATGCTAAATAAGTACAGATAAATATAAGTTACAATAACAAAAACTAACTAAAATGATAAATACAAGTGTTGAAATAATATACTTGGTCTGCTAACTCTAACTCTGTCTATGGTGCTCCATGCAACCTGTCGTCTGAATGTTATACGTATCAATGTGATACACGTGCATACTAGTCCATATAGTCAGGCACACAATCGCCAGGATAAGGTGACAACACGGACCGGTGCTCATCCAAGAGTACGTGGCTCTGTCACATCGCCCACACCTCTTGGTAAAAAACATGAGTGCGACGGTAGGATGTTGCACTAGCACTAAGTACTAGCGCTCCTGAGCCTAATGGGGCAGATGGAATGATTTGTCGTTGCCCAAAGTGCCTCAACACCCGCATCGGATGGTAGGGCTCCATGACGTCAAGTCATTTAAGCATGCCATGATAGAATGCAACCTCAGGAAGCAGGTGAAACTAGTTATCATCATCGTACGGTGTCCAAGTGATCTGCACAAGTTAGAATATACATCAGAAATAAGATAATTATGGGAAAATGATGATAGTACTGAACTATATTACACTATATAAAAATAAACATAATACCTGGTGGGTGCCCAACGCATCAATGGACTCTCGGAGCACCATCCCGTTGTCCTTAAGAGTACTTGTCTCCCTGCGTGACAAATGATGGTGGATGCATGGTTGGCTGGGATGATAACGTATGTTTCGGTGCGAAACAAGGAGGGGAAAGTGCTCGTATATCCACCCCTCCATCAGTGTAAGGTAGCCAGTGATCTGTCGTACATCCGCCCTACTGGCAACCCATAAATGCCGATTTAAATGTCCTAGAGCAGCAGCTCCCCACACGTAGGTCTTGACCCAATCAAGTTGTTCTAGGCACTAGAGGTAATTGACATGCACTTGAGCCGCTGTTTTGTTCGCAAACAACATGCACCCGATCAAATAAAGCAAATATGCCTTGGTGGAGCATCTAATCACCTCATCGCCACAGGCATTAGCCACCCTCCCCTGAAATTTACTCTGCAGCCACTCCAGCCTAAGGGACCTCCCTTAAACCTCCTGTGTTGCCTCTGCCTCTGTCACTCTAAGTGTTCGGGCTACTAATTTATGTACATCACGCCCCCGTAAGTTGGAGGAGACACTATTTCCAACCACGGGAATAGAAAAGTAGTACGCTCACATCATCGAGTGTGATAGTCATCTCCCTAAATGGCAAATGAAAAGTGTTCGTCTCGGGATACCATCTCTCGACGAATGCAGATATAACAACATGACTCACTGCCGGATAGGAACTATCAACCAATGGGAATAGGCTAGAGCGCTGAATATAGCCTCACCATATCCCAGTTTGCACATCTGGAGGGTCGAACTCCCACTCCGCCAGTTTCGACCCATGGCTGATACACTTTAGCAAGTCACGCTCCTACAATTGAAGCAAATACTATTAGTATAGCTGGTATTAATAAGTAAAATTTTTAAATCTTAAAAGCATTACCTTCTGTTGTCATATAAATGCAACCATGTGTGCGGCATAGCTAGTGAAGAGCTTTGGGTCTGTAGGTGCTCCGGGGACTATAGCATCCTCGCGCACCTCTTCAACATCCTCAAACGTCTCGGCAGCAGGCTCTTAATACCTCTCTAACATACTCCTCAATCATAGGCTCTGGTGCCTCTCTAACATACTCCTCGGCAGCAAGCTCTGCATGCGAGCCGTTAGTCGACGTCGCATGGGAGTCTCTAGTTGAACCAAACCTCTCTATGACCCAACGCTGTCGGGCAGATGCAGTGAGTACGAAGTCTGTCACATGTCATATTGTGTTAGACATAATGACATATTTTACAAATAAAATAAGTTTTCTAAACATTAAATTAAA
>JAOXJP010260475.1:0-21071 GCA_025762735.1 Platanus orientalis | reverse complement strand
CACCTGGTGCCCTGGACACTAAATCCTGGACAGGAGATCTGCCCCCCCTCAAGTTGGTAGTCTTTGGATCAATATTTTCTGTGTGGAATTGGTGTGCTCCTTAATGTCCCCTTGCATGCAAGGGGCACATCACATCGAAAAGTGATTTGCACTTTTTTTGGGAGGTGTAAATCACTTATTGACGTGATGCGTCCCCCCTGCATGTGGGGAGACTTTAGGGGGATGTTAAGGGGGCTAACCAAATCCTGGGGGTATTTTCTTCCAATGTTGCGAAAGTCGTGAGATGACTGTACGTTAGAAATCCTTTATGATTTAGGGCCGAGCTGGGCTTGCCATTCTAGACCAGCTACCTACTGGACCAGGCTAGGTCCATATTCCTCTTGGCCACTGTCAGACCCAAACCAGTTGCCCTCCTCAACCCTATTCGTTACCCTGTCCAAAGTTCAAACGATTCTTTCCAGTGATCCAAACATAAAGAGAAGGTCCACATATTGGATGACTGTGATTGTTCTGATCTCTAATTTAAGGACATTTTTCAGTTAAGACCCATTAGCTGGTGGGTCCTAATTCAATTCCCGCGTGCCACAAGCAGAGATGTTATTTATGATTCAAAGGCGTGCATTTCCTTGAGCAATCATATTCCAAAGGGATTTCCTACCACGAAAAAAGTGTGCAATGACCCTCTTGCACTTGGGTGAGTGAGTGATATGTAGCAGAAAAAAATAACTACCACATCTTGCATTCAGTGCTAAGTGTTTTTTACTTTTTTTCATCACGTGTCACCCAGCGCCTGGTGCAAGACAGTCGCTGCACGCTTTTTCTCTGTAGGAAATCTGCTTTTACCATATTTTGTGAAACCCCGAAGAGTGCAGATAACTACATTAGAGATTAGAGAACATAAAATAAAACGCTTAAACCGGCATCATTCCATATAGGTTTTATTACTCAATACAACTACTAAAGTGTAAAACTTTAAACCATAAAGACCGAATCGCCCAGAGGGACAGTCGTTCAAGTGGGGGCCTTGTGCGACTCAGAGCCCATCTTATTCTTCTTACTTTAAAGTCCACACAGAAACTGTCAAGCACATTTCATCAACTTCCCGTCACCCTGAAACATAATAAAACCCAATGTGAGTTCACTAAAGCCACCTTATCAGACTCTCAAGTAACGAGACATAAATTACCAAACAAAAAAAATTAACGAAACATTATTTGAATGGCACCCATCACAAGATCTCCTAACTTTAGGGTCTAAAAAGAGGGGATCGGTTTATGAGCGCTTCCTAACTGCCGCACACTATCAGGGGGTTGGGGGGACGCATCAGCGTCGAAAAATGATTTACACTTTTTGGGGGGGTGCATGTTCACTTTTCAGTGCTGATGTGCCCGCCGCCTGACAGGGAGAGTCAGGCAGAGGCGGTTAGCGTTAGTTAAGGGAGCTTTTTTTATCCTCTTTGAAAAAGGGAGGGAGAGAGAAAGAGAGAGAGGAGGGGGTGCGGGAGAAGGGAGAGAGAGAGGGAACGGGGTGGGTTGCTACCGGACCAGCTGCCACAGCCACCGGAGGGTGCACCGTAGCCGCCGGCATCAGAGAGGAAGAAGGGGTGAGGGTATGAGAGAGAGGGAGGAGGAGGGGGAGGGGTATTAAAAAAAGGTGAGGGGGACTTTAGAAATTTGATTGGGTGCCGGTAGAAGCTCCCTAGTAAAAAATCAAAGATGACCCCGGTGATGGCTATTTTTTTGTTTAACTGAAAAGCTCTTTTGAGGGGTTTAAAGCGTATGCTCATTTCTTTTTTCTGCGACACTACTGGATGTAATATTCCACATCGCCTAGTAAGAAGTAAGAAGAGATTCCTGAACTTATATGTAAAATTCCCTCAGCCTTAATTGACGAATTTTTAGGAGGGTGACCCGTTATTTGGGAATGCCCAAACAATAAAAGCATGAGGGGAGAGAGTGGTCCTAATGGTTGGGACGTCCACTAGACATTTGGGATTGTCTAAGATTAAGATTTTGTGGGTCCAACCCCGAATCTAGCACCCAAAATCCTGGAACCCAAACTTAGCCGATGTTACTGAATCGTAAGCTAATTCAATCAGAGAGAGAGAGAGAGATGTGTGTGAAGAAGAATTGTACTTGGAGCAGTCGATGTCGGGGCTGATCTTGTAAGGGAGGTTAACCCCACATTTACCAGCGAGCGACTGAGAGTACTGAAGCTTGATCCCAGAGATCGACTTGTACGCGGACTTCAAGCAATTACATGCCGCCTGACGGTCCGAAGTTGAATTAGCCATTTTGTTGAGCGACGTCACGCCGTTGCAGCAGGCGGTTGACACAGTTCCACCCGACCGCAAATAGCTGAGGCAATTGGTCAGCTTGCTCACCACCTGACCGCAGGTTATGGCTCCTCCCGCATATGGTGCAGCCGCCACAAAGCAAGCCAGAAGAAGGCATGCAAGCTTAACAACTCCCGAGCTGGCCATCACTCCTAAAATTAACAACTCTAGCTTTTTCTTACTCCCTCCACACAATTAGTTGAGGCACTCGTATCTTGTGAGCTGGGTGACTCTTAAACGCTCCAAGATGTGGTGTTTATATAGAGAGAGAGCGGAATGCGTGACCATGAGAGGACACGGTTGGTTGTTGAGCCTAATTGAAAGACGCAAGCTTGCTAATTAGGTGACGAAAATTCTTGGTGCTTTAGGTGATTTAGTTCGTATAATGTTGTGTATTTATGGATTGGCTATTAGCTAAGGTTAGGTGTTAGTGAGAATTGTGGAAATGTGAATTTGACTTACAAGAAAGTGAAGAAACCGTTACTGTTTCTGTTTCCATTTTACTCTTGATTTTCAAACGTGGACACAAAAGCTTACGCCTTATAAGAGTTCATATTATCTCCATTTGAAATTTGGAAAGAAATCCAGCCAGTCTTAAGCTAACAAGCAACAATACCATATACAAGGATATTTTTATAAATACACGTGAGTATTTAACCTCTATGCATTTACTTTAACTAGGGGTGGCAATTCATGATGGCTTGTGTCGAGATAAGGGTATACAACTATATGACTCAACCCAAACCCAATCCATTTAATCGATCCGCTTTGACTCGAAACATGTTTACAATCAACCTTAACCCGCTTATGTCATGTTGGGTTCATGTCGGGTTCACAGGTTATGTGGTAATTCATGTTGGCAAGTCAGATTTGTGTCATCTCAAGTTATGGGTATATGACTATATGGCTCAACCCGGACCCAACCCATTAATCATGTCAAAATGGGTCAACCCGTTTGACCCAAAACCTGTTTACAGTCAACCCTAACTTGCTTATTTCGTGTTGGGTTTGTGTTAGATTCACAGGTCATGTCAAACATTGCCACCCCTAACTTTGACACCTTTCACTTTCCCATGTTTGTTTGCTGAATTACGCCCTAAGAAGCACTAGCAGGGATTTATGTGCATTTGAAATGAAGATTATTTGACCACGCCTTATGAGCCCCGATAAGGGGGACTTAAGCTTCAGTTTGAATCTTCTCCAGTCTAAATGGAGAGATGCCAGTTTGATAACAGATTGTACCTTGATAAATACAATATTACCATTTTGCTGTGTATTTACTTGTTTGATTCTTGTGTATTTAGCTAAACAGCTTTTTTCATCATCCCACTTATTGGTAGTTAGGGCTGTCAATTGTTCGATATTTATCTCTGGTCCGTATGCAATCCATTTAAGTCAATATGGATGGATCTTTATCTGATTCTTTTAAATATTATATTTATTTAGTAATATTGAACAGAATACAAATAAGTATTCATCCACTCTAAATAATATCCGTCCAATTAAAGTTATATATATTACATAAAGCGAAATATTTTTTTCCAATTAACTAAATGAATACAAATGTGAGTGATGTTTTAAACCTCCACTAAATATAGAACTGAATTCAGATATACCTCTGTTCACTTCATATTCAATCCAATTATAGTCATAATCTCTGCCACTATTAATGAATTAGTTCACAGAAATCTCCATCTTCCTCTTATTCTCTTAGGTGTTCTAGTATTTTTTCTTCTTGCTGATGTTACTGACATTCCCATATTTCTCTACTTTTCTCTTACCTTATGTTTTTAACTTCAAAATACATGTCACCACTCAAAACCTTAATTTTTTTTCACAGAATGTGTAATTGTTCTTCTTGTTGATGTTACTAACACTCCCATCTTTCTCTACTTTTCCCTAACCCTATGTTTATAACCCTAAAATACGTGTTACCACTCAAAACCTCCGGCTCTATAAGAAACAGGCGTAGACATATATAGAGCCGGGATCGGTTAATGAGCGCTTCCCTTAACAAACGCTCATCACTGCTCTTTGTCAGAGTCGGACACATCAGCATTGAAAAGTGATTTTCACTTTTTTAGGGGGCATATATTCACTTTTCGGCACTGATGTGCCCGTCACCTGACAAAGAGCAGTGGTTAGCATTCGTTAAAGTGAGCATTTTTTATCCATTCACCAAGTTGGAACATTGTCTTTTACATTCGGCACTCGGTACATACAAGCATGTGAATAGAAGCAGAGCTAGGAATTGTCTAGAGACCATAACGTTACTGGGCTTCTTGTTAACCCACATGATAAATGGCACCCTTCTCCTTTTTGTCTTGCCTTAGTTGTGTGTGGTTATTGTTAAAAGTCAAAATTAAAGTTATGGGTTGGGATGTTTAGGGTTGTCTCATTGTTATTTATTGTCTAGTTTTTTGGAAGTCATCCATTCATCGGATTAATGACCTTGAATAGATTGTAGAGAGAGAGAGGCTTCCACTTAATTTTCCAAGAAAGAGATCAAGGGTGCCGTTTACAGTTTACTAGTTATGGATCTAGGTAATGGATAATGGATAATGGATACTCAAAAAGTTTCCTAAGACTAGTTATTGCATTTGAAAATAAAAGAATTAATTATTTATATTGAGTGGAATCTACGAAGAAGCGCTCACATGCGAAACCACTTTTTCATTGTCTTATTGGCATTAGAGGGGTTTTTTAATGCAACCCAAAGTAAGTTTGGATAATAAGTAGATTCCTATCTACCATTAGAAAGTGGCAGAAACAACCCCCATTGACTTAAAATCATATTCTTTTCATTTTTTCTTCTATGGGTTATCTTTGTTGGGCGTCCCTCCTCATGGGAGGTGGGACCCAGCCCAAAGGGGCAAAAGAGTCTTTGACTCTTGCTAAGACAAAAACAAAAGAAAAAAAAATAGGGTAACCATGTTGTGTGTGAAGCCGGTATGAGAGAGAAGAGAGAAAAAAAGAAAAACAAGGGTTTTGGAGGAAGGAAGAAGGAGAAGAAAGGGGTTTTGTGAATTTCTTTGGGTTTGGTCTTCTTTCTCTTTGGTTTTGGTTGTTTGAAGGTGTCAAAACAAAGTTCCTCTCTTCTTGTTTGGGTATATTGAGGTTGAGGATTTCTTCTTGGGAAAAATAGAAGGAGATTGAAGAATAAGGTGTGAATATATGATATTTCTTCAAGGGATTGTGAGCATTCACAAATCCAGGCATTCTCTTCAAAGCTTCTTAGTTACTCTATTGTATTGGTGACATCCAATCTTATATCCATTACATATTTCATTTAGTGGAATATTTTGCCTGAACAAGTGTCCCATGGTTTTTCCCTTTTGGGTTTTCCACATTAAAAATCTTGGTACTTTGTGGTGTGTCTTCTCTTACTATTTTATTTGCATATTCTTGTGATTATATTTCCATTTGGTTGTTGCTCCATTGATTTGCACAAGGGAATAGGGAAAGTGTGGTTTTCCCAACTAGTGGTATCAAAACCAGACTCTAAATTTTTATTTATTTATTTTTTTTTTTGCAAACCATGGAAGGAAGTACAAATAGGATGGTTAGCCTAAATGGGAGCAATTGGCTCAATTGGAATGCAAAGCTAGAAGACCTACTTTATTGCAAGGATTTATATTCACTTGTGGAAGGAGATGGAACTAAATGCGAAAGTATGTCAGATAATGAGTGGAAGAAGCTAGACCAGAAAACCATTAGGTTTATTCGTCAATGGTTAGATGATAGTTTTTTTCATCATGTCTTCATAGAAACCTTAGCACATTCATTGTGAAAGAAATTGGAAGGGTTGTATAAGAGAAGGACTACAGGAAATAAAACTTTCTTGATTTGAAAGTATGTGAATTTGAAGTACAAGGAAGGTGGTTCCATTGCAGAACATTTAAATGAAATACAAAGTATTGTGAATCAACTATCCTCTATGAAGATGGTGTTGGATGACGAGTTGCAAGCCTTGTTACTTCTCAGTTTATTGCCAGACAATTGGAAAACTTTAGTGGTGTCTCTTTGCAACTCCACTCCAGATGAGGTTGTTAACATGAGTCAAGTAACAGAAAGTTTGTTAAATAAGGAGACAAAAATAAAATCCTTGGGTTCTTCTACACCAGAAGCACTTATCACAGAAAACTGGGGAAGAAGTAAAAGTAAAAAGCCTTATAACCATGAAAAGTCAAGAGGAAGATCCAAGTCAAGAAAGGACATTAATTGTTATAATTGCAGCAAGCAGGGTCATTATCAAAGAGAATGCCGGAAACTCAAGAAAGGGAAAAATAAAGAAAAGGGTGATAAAGATACCACCGTCATTGCTTCCGATGGAGATATTATTATTTTCTTGGGTTATGAAAAATCATGTATGTGTCTCACTTGCCAAGATACTGATTGGGTTGATGACACAGGTGTTTCATACCATTCTACCCCCCGTAAGGACTTCTTTACATCATATAAGTCGAGTGATTTTGGAGTTGTGAAGAAGGGAAATAGTGGCACTTCAAAAATTGTAGGGATAAGTGATAGCATTGAGACCAATGTTGGATGTAGATTAGTTCTCAATGATGTGAGACATGTTTTAAATCTCCGCTTGAATTTGATTTCATCCGAAAAATTAGATAAAGAAGGCTACAACAATCACTTTGGTAATGGACAATGGAAGCTTACCAAAGGGTCTTTTATTATAGCAAGAGGAAAGAGGTGTTGTACTTTGTACAAGACGCAAGTACACTTATGTAAGGGTGAAGTGAACACAACGGATGGTGATTCTTTTATTGATTTGTGGCATAAGCGGTTGGGTCACATGAGCGAGAGGGGCTTGCAAATCCTTGCCAAGAAAGAACTCACTGGCATAAAAGGTAAGTCTTTAAATAGTTCTGTTCATTGCTTGGTTGGTAAACATTACAGAGTTTCATTTCATAAAAACTCCTCCCAAAGAAAAGAAAATGTTTTGGATTTAATTTACTGTCATGTTTATGGTCCTATGAAAGAAAAAACTATTCGTGGTGCTTCTTATTTTGTTACTTTCATAGATGATGTTTCTAGAAAAGTGTGGGCATATGCTTTTAAAACTAAAGATCAAGTCTTGGGTGTCTTTAAACACTTTCATGCTATGGTGGAAAGGGAAACAAGAAAAACTTTGAAGTGTATCTGCACAGATAATGGTGGCGAGTATATTGGGTTGTTTGAAGAGTATTGCAAGATCCATGGTATTAGACATGAGCAAACTGTTCATAAGACCCTACAGCATAATGGTGTACTAGAGAGGATAAACCTCACTATTATAGAAAGAATCAAGTGTATGCTTTTACAAGAAAAATTGCCAAAATCTTTTTAGGGGAGGCAATGCGCACTACAACTTACTTGATTAATCTATCTCCTTTGGTTCCTTTGGATGGAGATGTTTCCGAAAGAGTTTAGACCAGAAAAGAAGTTTTCTATAGACACTTGAGGGTGTTTGGTTGCAGGGCATTTGTGCATATACCCAAAGATAAGCGATCCAAGCTTGATGATAAGGCAAAGTAGTGTATTTTCTTGGGTTATGTAGATGGCAAATTTGGTTATAGGTTATGGGATCCAGTTTTCAAGAAAGTGATAAGAAGTATGGATGTGGTCTTTCTTGAAGGCCAAATAATTGAAGATTTTGAGAAAGTTAAAAAATTTCAACCCATTGCAGATGATCTTGTTGATATGGATCCAGTTTCTCTTCCTGTTGTTCATGATGATGATGGGGGAGATGTCCAGAGTCATGGTGAGGAAATTGGTGATGATGTTCCTACAGGTATTGTTGAACAAGAAGAAGTAGGGGTGCAACCCCCTCAGGAACCACCAGTTGAAACTCAGTTAATAAGGTCTACTAGAGTGCATCGGACATCTAAGAGGTATTCACTTCATGAATATGTTATGTTGACAGATGGGGGTGAGCCAAAGAGCTTTCAAGAAGCTCAAACTGTTGAACATAAAAGGAAGTGGTTGGAAGCTATGCAAGAAGAGATGGATTCATTGCATAAGAATCATACATATGACTTGGTGAAGTTGTCAAAGGGAAATAAAGCACTGAAAAACAAGTGGGTGTTCAAATTAAAGATTGAAGACAAAAACTCACAACCAAGGTACAAGGAAAGGTTGGTTGTGAAGGGTTACGCAAAAGAAAGGTATTGACTTTGATGAGATTTTCTCACATGTTGTGAAGATGTCATCCATTTGAGTTATATTGGGTTTGGTTACTAGTATGAACCTAGAGATTGAGCAACTAGATGTCAAAACATCTTTCCTACATAGTGATTTGAAGGAAGAGATTTACATGGAGCAGCCTAAAGGTTTCAAAGTCAAAGGCAAGGAGCACATGGTTTGCAAGTTAAGGAAAAGCCTATACAGGTTGAAACAATCCTTAAGGCGATGGTATAAAAAGTTTGATTCATTCATGGTAGATCATGGGTATAAAAGAACGGCTTCAAACCATTGTGTGTTTATCAAGAAATTTTTTTATGGTAATTTTATCATTTTTTTTGCTATATGTTGATAGTTTGACAAGACACCAACAAGATTGATAGGTTACAAAAGGAGTTAAGTGAGTCTTTTGCCATGAAGAAGTTAGGACCAGCACAACAAATGTTGGAAATGAAGATCTCTCGTGATAAGAAGGCAGGCAAGATTTGGCCATTACAAGAAAGGTACAGTAAAAAAGTGCTTCAGAGGTTCAATATGAATAAAACAAAACCAGTTAGCTCTCCACTTGTAAGCCACTTCAAATTAAGTAGTGAGCAAAGCCCTTCAAGTAAGAAGGCAAGAGAAGAAATGAGAAAAGTTCTCTATGCATCAGCCGTAGGAAGTTTGATGAATGTCATGGTGTGCACAAGGCCTGACATCACACATGTAGTTGGTGTTGTTAGTAGATTTCTTTCCAATCCAAGAAAAGAGCATTGGGAAACAATTAAATGGATACTTAGGTATCTCAAAGGTTCTTCCAAGATATGTTTATGTTTTGGAGGTGGTAAGCCTGTGTTGAAAGGTTTCACAAATGTGGATATGACATGTGATATTGATTCCAGGAAGTCACCATTGACTTAAAATCGTACTTTTTCATTTTTTTTTTCTTCTATGGGTTATCTTTGTTGGGCGCCCCTCCTCATGGGAGGTGGGACCCAGGCCCAAAGGGACAAAAGAGTCTTTGACTCTTGCTAATACAAAAACAAAAGAAAAAAAATAGGGTAACCATGTTGTGTGTGAAACCGATAAGAGAGAGAAGAGAGAAAAATAAAAAAAGGGTTTTGGAGGAAGGAAGAAGGAGAAGAAAGGGTTTTTGTGAATCTCTTTGGGTTTGGTCTTCTTTCTCTTTGGTTTTGGTTGATTGAAGGTGCCAAAACAAAGTTCTTCTCTTCTTGTTTGGGTATATTGAGGTTGAGGGTTTCTTCTTGGAAAAAATATAAGGAGATTAAAGAATAAGGTGTGAAGATATGGTATTTCTTCAAGGGATTGTGAGCATCCACAAATATAAGCATTCTCTTTAGGGCTTCTTAGTTACTCTCTTGTATTGGTGACATCCAACCTTATACCCATTACATATTTCATTTAGTGGAATATTTTGCCTAGACAAGTGCCCGTGGTTTTTCCCTTTTGGGTTTTCCACGTTAAAAATCTTGGTGCATTGTGGCATGTCTTCTCTTACTATTTGCTTTGCTAATTCTTGTGATTATATTTTGCATTATATTTTCATTTGGTTGTTGCTCCATTGATTTGCACAAGGGAATAGGGAAAGTGTGGTTTTCCCAACAATCTTATAGCCATTACCCAATGAGGGTCCTTTGAGGCTTGACAAAATATAGACAATTCAGATGGAGCTATGGAAGACATCAACAAATGAAAAACAAGAGATTTAGTAGCGAAATTTGTCTTTGGGTTCCTTAGTGCTATCTTTTTAAAAACAAAATGCAACTTAGTAGTCTTCATCATGGTTTTTTTTTTTTTTTTTTTTATGTCACCATGAAGATTAACCATTCTAATATTTCATTTCATCTTATCCTGGGGCATACTATTTTGAACATTTCCCAAAGAATCCTCTAAATTTAAAATGTGTACAGTTAAATTGATGGGGCACACAACATTTAAAAAAGGAAAATGATTGTCTGTATTGACACAAGCCTATGTAGGTGTGCCATTGATTGACACATGATGTGTTTTTGAATTTGGTCTCTTTTTCTACACCCGAACACTTTTTTGAACCTCAAACACAATATGTGTAAGCTTATAATTCATCATAAACACTACAAACACCTTGTCATCACACAACATTTTCTTCCTTTAAAAAATGGGCACTGTGTTAAAACTCCTACCCAATAATTTTTATCACATATCGTGCACAATGAGTATGGCAGCCAATTAACTGCACACATTTTTTACTATAGAGGATCTGGGCATCCAACCAAATCTAATGCTTCCAATAATGTACTTTTCATTTAGAACCCAAATCAAACAATAGTTGACTCAATTCACCTATTTGTTGTTAAATGTCAAATCCAAAACAGACATTTAGCCTTCACATATGAGATTTATATACTCCATTAGATCAATCCAATTCTGCCCTCGCCTAAAAAAATCAAAACATGGCTAAAAGAAATGGATAGCCTCCAATAGTGGATTCAATTAATCAATTTGAGATAAGGATATGGTTCTCTCATCTTCCTTACATGCATCACTATTGCTAGACATCTATAAACAAATCAGAATACTTGTATCTGATGGAAGATTAGATCAGATAGGGTGCAATAAAATAGGAAGATCTACAAACAAAATACCACAAAACGTTGGCAAGGTGGGGAGAATATTTGGTTTAGGATATATGTGATTTGATTGAACAAAAAAATCCAGTATATCAGTGGTTTTTAATATAGAGTTTGTCAAATAATTTCAAAATTAATTTATATTAAAAAATTATAAAAATAAATGTTTTAGAAGTTCAATCAATTCATTAAGTTTCTAATCATAATGTTCTAATGATCAAAGGGGTTAGAAAGTATAAAATATTTAAGGAAAGACCTCGTTGTTATTTTATTATCTTTAAGAGGTCAGTTACAATATGTAACAAGGATTATTGCAATTAATGGTATGTCAGTTTGTAAATAATAAAAAATAGAGTATCCTTAATTTAGTTTGACTTAATTAAGGATACTAGGCCCCACAGCCTAAGGATAATAATCTCATAAGGATCTCACACCCCTTAGGTTACATTGATTTCTTCAAAATTCTATAAATAGATCAATTATCCATATTGAGGAAGGGACCTGTTACTTTTCTAAACATGGGAGAAGTGTAGAGAGCTCTAGAACAGGTGTGGATACTTGAAGACTGGGTCAGATCATCATCTTGTGTCCAATTTAGCCATTGAGGTATTCTTCTTTAACTTCCTTGATTTAATTTCTAGTATTTCGCATGATAATCATGGGAGAATTCATGTTTATAATATATTTTTTATGAAAATTAATAAAAAAAAAGTAAAGTTTTTTAAAGAATCAAAATAGCAAGATGACTATTCAAGGGCTTCTTTGCATGTCTTATGTGGATCTCATGCATAAGATCCTCTTGGACATAGCCTATGTTAGCTCATCAGTGCCTACCATTTATGACCAATCACTCAATTTCATCTGGTTGATTTTCTATAAAGTAACAGTGTATTATTCATTAATACACTAATCAAATGGTATTGCATTTGTCAATGATTTTAGGCATCCCCAAAATTCATCCGACACAAAATGTCCTTGACATATAGCTTTTACATACATTGGACATCCTATGGGCTTACCAAACTCATTCTATCTATATGAACTTTGAACCTTTCTAGAGTTAATCCCTTGGTCATGGGATCTGTTGCCATCTCTTCAAACGGAATATAGTCGACTTTCACCTCTCTTCTTTCCACTATATCTTGTATATAGTGATAATTGACATCAATTTGTTTTTCTTTGGAACTATTAATTCCACTTTTTATTATAGAGATGGCAAATCTATTGTCACAAAACACATTGATCAGTCCTTTAACCAACTCAAGTTCTAAATCATTTATAAAGTGTTTAATCCATACAACATACATCATTTTTGCACAATAGGCTATATATTCTTTCTCCATAGTATGTCTTGCAACATGTCTATTTCTTGCTTGCCCAAGAAATGGCTCCTCTTCCAAAGAGGAACACATGACCGTTAGTGGACTTTCAATCATCCATATCTCTTGCAAAATTTGCATCTAAGAATCCACATACTTCAAGTTCTCCATTTCCAAAACTCAAACTCATTGTTTTGGTTTCTTGAAGATATCTAAATATTCTCTTGACTGATTGTCAATGTTTCTTGTCAGAATTGGATTGAAACCTACTAACCAATCCCACATTATAACTAATATTAAGATATGAACATGTCATAAGATACGTTAGATTACCTACAACCTGAGCATATGGTATTTTATACATAACTTTCATTTCTTGATCATTTTGTAGACACGTTGACTTATCTAACTTATGCCCTTTGTTGATGGGTGTGCTCAAAGGCTTACACTCTTTCTTCTTAAATTTCTTAAATGTTTTCTTAATGTAACTTTCTTAAGAAAAAAACAAAGTTATGGGTTCTCTATCTCTAGCTATCTTAATTCGTAGGACTTAAGATGCTTCACCCTTGTCTTTCATCTGAAACCTAGATGTCAGATATGCTTTCATCTTCTCAATTATCTCTATATTATTTCCCACTAGTAAAAATATCATCCACATATAAAGATAAGATCATTATCTTTGTATCTACTTCCCATATGTATACATAATGATCAAATATACTTAACTTTATATCTAAAATTTAACAAGGTTTTATGAAAAGTTAGGTACTATTGTCGAGAAGACTGCTTCAAACCATACAATGATTTCTTAACCTTATAGACTTTATTCTCATTTTCTTGGATTTTAAATTCTTTTGGTTGCTCCATGTAGATGTCTTCTTCTAAGTTACCATTTAAAAATGAAATCTTGGCATTCATTTGAAAAAATTATAAATCACACTTTATAATAATCTCCATTAGAATTCTAATGAATACAAACTTTGTAACAAGTGAGTATGTATCCATAAAGTCTATTATGGGTTTCTGTGTAAACCCTTTTGCTACTAATCTAACCTTATATCTATCTAGAGTACCATCTACTTTGAGGTTTTTTTTCAAAACCCATTTACATCATTTTGATTTCTTCTTTTTGAAAGATCCGTTAGTTCTCAAACTCAATTCTTTTCAATAGAATCTAATTCTTCCTTCATAACTCTAATCCATTCAGATGAATTTTCAGACTCCATAGCTTCTCTATAGTTTCTTGGCTCATCTTGTAATGTGTTTGTATATGTTTCCTCTTCATCTTTAAATATTAAGAAAAAATTATCACGAAATATGAAGGGCGGTTGTTTTGTTCTTTTCCTCCCACTTACCATAGGATCTATGAAGTCTATATCTGCATCTACAAATTTATCTACTTCAACTTCATTTTTTATCTAAACTTCATCTTCATTCTCATTATCTTGAGAATTTTTATCATTTTTGTGAAGTTAAATCTCATGTTCATTTAAGAGCAATATCTTTTATAAGGAACTTACTTTCTTTACATCCTCCATGAAAATCACATCACTACTTTCGATCAAACCCTTTCCTTTATTATAAAATCTATATCTAGATCTAGTAGTTGGATATCCAATAAATCTACATTCATAAGTTTAATCTTCTAATTTGTTTCTCAAGAACTTAAGGATAAGAACATGAATTTTCACCCCCAAATTCTTAAATACTATTTTCACTCACAAATATTGGGAACTTTTTGTATGGAATCTGAATTTAAGGGTCCATCAAATTAATAAATTTTATACTTAAAGTTCATTTATGACAATTTGGGAGAGCCCAAAAATGGTGAAAAAAATTGCATTTGGATTCCTAAAAAAGCACCACATCCATAAAAATAAAAATAAAAAACATAGATCCATTAAAAAAAAAACAAGTGTAACACTTAGATGACCAAATCTAAGAAAAAAAACCAAAGCATTAACTCATTGCAATAAAGATTAAATATTTTGAATAACTGATACCTCTTACGGTTGTAAGAGAAGGATATATTCCTGCACAAAAATAAATAAACAATAGATAAAATGATTAATAGGGTAGGGATTGGAAAGATTTGAAGATTAGATAGAGAATTTATCATTCCCATTTTAGGGTTGAGAATGAGAGAAGAAATAAAAGACTTAGTTGGAAAATAGAAAATGAAAATGAAGAAGAAGAAGAGAAACAACTACACTGAAATCTCATTAAAGCAACAAAGCAATCAAACTCAAATTGTTTTTTTTTTTTCCTTCTATGTTTATCGGTGGGTTCATTTGCTTTGAATTCAAGCACCATTAATGAGATCTGAACCTTAAGGAAAGACTATGGGTATCAAACTAGGTATAACCTACAGCTACGTTGGAGTATGAAAGAATGACTGTGTTGAGAAAATCACCAATGGTCAAGTTTATCGAACAATCCCTTCCAAGCTTATCTTGATTGATCAAAGCTCATTTATGTCAAAGGTTGAAAAGGGAGATATTTGTGGATGGGGTTCTTTCTTCTTTGTGAGTGCTTGCCTAGCCCTTTGTTCGGATTGAACTTCATTTTGACCATCATATTGAACTTTGGTGGAAGTATTTCAACCTTCCTCTTCAACTCTGTTGCCTCTTTCTCTATGTGCACAACCTCAAACTAATATGAGGTGAAAGTGTTTGGATGCCTGCAGATTCCAAACTCCCAGTATCTTCTGGTATGTCATTGTGATGACATCTGTATCTACCAACACTATAATGGCCTCTTCATTGATAATAAATTTGACTTTCTAGGGAAGAGTGGATGGTACAGCTCCTGTCTGATGAATCCATGGTCTTCCCAATAGCATTGTGACAGAGGATGGTATGCTCAGCACTTGGAATTGAACGTGGAACATTCTCCTTTCTATCACTAGGGGAATGAACACTTTTCATTGGCCACGGCTCACTGAACTGTCGAAGGCCCTTATATCATAGGGGTTGGGTTTCACACAATTTGAAGGAACTCCCAATGTGTCTAATGTATCTTTGGTGCAGATGTTCAAAGTTGATTCATTATCTACCAAGATAAGGGGATACACATGTTTGAGTGGCGGACTGTGATGTAGATAGCTTTGTTGTGTACTATGTCACCCTCGGGGATCTCATCCTCTGAGAATGTGATGACTTATGGCATTAATACTCTAGCCACCATGTTTTTCAACTTGTCCAGTGTGATCAAGGTGTCCACAAAGGACTTTCTGAATATACTTAAAAATCTTTCCCTGTGTTGCTCTAATGTCAACAAAAGGCCCAAGATTGAGACCTGTGTGGGTGTCTTGGATAACTACTCGATTAAGAATAAGTGAGACTTTCGAATTGATGCCTCAAAAATCTTATTTTCTCTCTTTCCCTTTGCTTCTCTGGTCTATTTTTGTGTCTCTGTCTCAGCTATTTCATCTACCATTTTCTCTTTCCCTTTGCCCTCAGGATGTAGATATGAAACCAGCTTAGAGACTCTGCCTGACCGGGTAATAAAAGCTATAAGCTCATTTAGCTCGTCTTTTAAAAGTTCAGGGTCTGCGACTTTCCCGATTAAATAGCCCAAGGGGACTCGGTTCAGCAAGTATTGGATTTTGGTGGGTGGAGGAATATTGATGACTTGGTAAGGGGATGAAAGGTAGGTGAGCTGGGCATATAATGATGGTGATGGGATGATATGGGGTGATGAGAATGGGTCATGAGTTGTTGAACTTCCCCGTATATGTTGATGTCAGGGGAAAGAACTATGATTAGGCTATTTGGGACCGTATCCCACATGTGAGTGAGCAAGTGCTCATATTCAAGAGGGGGAATGGGCTCCGGGAAGTATCCATTTATGGTGGACACTTGATTGGTGTCAGGTAGGAAAATGAATTTCTTAGGTTCTGTGATCTTGGTGATGCAGCTAGATGGATTGAATTGGGTGCTGGCTAGACCGATCATCTTGGCCCTTCTTGGTGGCTGGTGGTCAGGGAGTGGTTTTTAGATAATGTTGGCATTTGGTGGAGGATTGGTGGGTGTAGGGTCAAATGATACTTTACCCTCATCGATCAGGTCCAGAATGTCATGCTTTAAATGAAAACACCTGTTGATAGTGTGCCTAGAGGTTTTGTGGTATTCACAATGCTCTGCTTGGTTATAGCGGTAGGGCAGAGGGTATGGTGGAGGTCTTGGATCAATCAGCTGTAATAGCTTATTCTTGATGAGGGACTCTATGATGTACTTGTAGGAGTAGGGCAATGGGGTGAACTTTCTCTTTTTCTTTTCATCTCCAGGCGCACCCGAGTATCTGGGTTGATAGAATTGTTGTGTTTGAGGAGGAATAATATTCATAGCTGTAGGGTAGTTTTGGGTTGGCTGTGGACGAGGTAAAACATGACTGCTGCTCTAACTAGGCCGAGGAACCTCAATGGTCTGAACAAAATTGGCTTTCAGTTTGGTGACGGTTGCCTTCTTTGGAGTACTTCTGGTGGAACTAGCTGGGGTGAGAGGTGCATCTAGTACCAAACCTGCCTTGATGGCCAACTCTACCTTTACGGCTTTGTTGACAACCTCGGCGAAATTGTTCTATGATGCAGTCAAGAGCATCAGCTGATAAGTGGGACCCAATGTCCTCATGAAGGTTGATATCATGTCCTCATCAAACATAGGGTGTTTCAAGTTGGAGGAATGACCGTGTCAAGGCCCTCCATGTACTAATATTGTTCTTCTCTTGGTTTACCAACCATTTCCCTACATTCTTTTCTAGGCTCTAACCAAACATCTGGACCAAGATCCGTTCATCATGTCCCCATTGGAACATAGCATTGTAGTATATGCGAAGGTGCATCCTAGGGAAGGTGGTACCATCATACTTCTCAACATTTGGCATTTGGAAGTTCAGTGGTAGCACACCTTCAGGGTGGATGCAAAGATCCTCAAAGTCCATAGAGATAGAAAACTGCCCCCTTTCATCAATTCTAGCTATGCCGCAAGCTTGGCAATCTGTAAAGTAGTCTCATCTTTTGAAGGAGCAAGACTTTTCTTACCTTTTTTGCTTGAAGTAGATAGTCCATATTGCTCTTATAGGTAAAAGACAGCCCGGTGTTTTGGTTGCATGTATGTAGTTATAGCTAGGAGTGGTGTTGTGACATAGATGGGGCCATGTGTGTATGCTTGATCATGTGGCAGAGTTTGCTCAACAGTACTGGGAGGCGGTGGCTTAAATGTTGTACTTCAGCCGTGAGGCCTTCCTTGCTTCATTAGATACTTGAACATCAGCTTCTCGAACTCAGTGAGTGTGAGGATTCGAGGTTCCTCACTGGTGTTGGGTTGACTAAGGGGGGTGAAGAGGTTTGGGGTAATGAAGAAGATTGACTAGATTTTGGGGTGGATGTCCAACCATGCCAGGACATAAAGTCCCCCATTGATCGCTCCACTTCTGATTTGAACCCATCTGAAGGGGTATCTTCGGGACTGGTCCTATTAGGAGGTGAATTTCTCTTAGATACCTCTAGGAGGGTAAGTGGTGTAGTGCTTACAGCAAGAGGAGGTGTTGACTTGTCGGCCATAGCTTTGCTACGTTGTGACTTCTTCCACTTCTGCAGTCGAGTCTCTGGGGGAGAAATTGTAGCTTGCTTAACTGAGTTAGAAGAGAGGGAGGATTTATTTTTGTTACTTTGCAAGGTTCATTTATTACATTCATTCATAATTGATAGCCAGATGCTTTTACAAGTGCATATGTTATACATGTGAATTCATATCCTTTAACTAACTATAAGATTTTTGGAACAAAACTTTGTACAATATATATATATTAGAAATGATTACAACAGGAGGGGGTACTTACCCCAATACATCAAAAAAAGATATCATAAAATGAAAATCTAAAGATCAGGCACTACTGGAGGTAGCAGAGGTGGCATTGGTTCATAATCCAAGGAGAAGATTTGTTCTCTTAGCTTGTGAACCCATGATTGTATCCACTGATCTTGTACAAAGGTCATGTAGTAGCTATACCTCATCTCAAGTCCCAAATCCTTGTGGGAAGCCTACTGTTATTGAGCTCATTTTTCAGAGAGTGAATGAGTTTGGCTTGAGTTTCGTTCCAATGTTGAGTACACTCATGCAAGACCCCGGCCTCTGTACGCAAAAGTATCTCAACTTCTAAGGTAGCCTTGGTTTGGAAATGTGAAGCCCATTCCTTGGCTAAGTCTATTACTACTTGCTTATACTCTACTTGAGTGTGAGAAGGTTCTATATGTGATGACAATATTGATTTAGTGCACTACCTCTTGTCCAAAGAAGTAGATGCTGAGGGTGTAGCAGGTTGTGGTGGAGGCTTATGCAAAAGCCAATGCTCATATGCGGGTTCCATGGCATGTGTTTTCATAGATACTAGCTGTGGATGTCCTGAGACTCTGGTATGCAAACTGTCCCATAAAGCGACTAGTGTAGATCGTGTATGATTGGATGTATGGTGGTCAAGCTTGCACATATCTTCGAAGACCATGGGGAAGTCGAAGAGATCTTGCCTAAGTGTTAATTGCCAAAGAACACATATGGGTACATAAGGAGTGCTCTGGTGGACCCCTATGATGACCATGTATGTGTGATCCTTGGTAGAAAGGAGTGGGTAGCGCACTTTGTACCACATGACACGCCAAGTAATATGTTCAGGAAGCATGACAGCTAGTAGCTTCTAATAACCTGATGTAGTTGCTTTGTTTGGCAAGGGTCGGCTTTTGACATGGATCTGTGCTGGAGTCAGATTTAGTAACACATAAGTCGGGAAGGATGCAAGGATGGACAGATGTTTCCATAACTAGGCTTGTAAGAAAGCCGGACAACCATATAGTCGCCCTTTGGGAGGTCGGGCATAATGCGAGAGACTAGAGATAGTCTTTGAGATGATCACAGGTGCGAGTGCCTTTTTCTATAAATGCTGATCTAATATATCGAGTAAGACACCATTGATATGATGGAGGTTGTGTGATAGCAAAAGCTTCCCTAAGGTAACTAAAGTGATGCTTTGAACTTGACGGGGTTGTCGAAGTCACCGACTTTCTTCTAGCCTTTTTCCAATAAAAGGTCAAAAGGGCAATGCAAGTATTCTCCTGTAGCTTCCTTAGGCAAGGAGGCTTTGGATATATCCAGTGCATGGAAGCTTTTGAGGTAGCTAGGCTTATGAGTTGGGATAATGGCACTGATGCCGAGACAATGTTCCCAATCTAAGAAGGATTTGAGCTCCTGAACAGTGGGCGTAAGTTCTTATTCTCCGAAGCGGAAAACCATAGTTGTTGGGTCCCAAAAGGAAATGGCTGCTTCTATCAGTGGCCAATCCAGGTTGATTTGGGCTAAGGCCAATGTTGCCCCTAGCCGGCTTTGACTTTTCCAAATTTTCTGTTCTTTAGGGTAATTAGGGTATTTGTAAAGTTTACAGAGGTAGTAGAGTACGCATCCAAATACTGCTTAGGATTCCAATTGAATATGAGCATGTAGTGTTTTTGGTTTTACATTAAACATACAAAGGCATGTAGAACAACCATACATGTATGCCTATAGTAAAGGTTGGTGTTGAGCCCATATTTTAATATTGGTTCAAAAGAGTGCTTATGGAGGATGTTGCTTGGTGTATTTTGTTTGCTAATGATATAGTTTTGATTGATGTGATTGTACCATTGTAGAAGTTAGAATCGTGGAGTTAAGTTAGCTAGTCTATAACAACAAATAGCCTTATCCTAACTATTTATGGTTGGCTACACAAATCTTGCTATTGCACTCTATTTAGGGCCATATTTGTTGTTAAATTACAAGCTTCCACATCTCTCTTTACTACTTTAACCTAAGTCAATTTTGGCCTTCCTCTAGTCCTTCTAGCACCTTTAACTTTCACCATCTCACTCATTCTTACTAGCATAGTCACTATTCTTTGTTGTGCATAACCAAACTATCTTAGTTGAGTTTCCCTCATTTTATGACCTATTGGTGCTACACCTAAGCTCTTCCAAATGGATTCATTCCTAATTCTATCCTTTTGATTCTTGCCACTCATCCATCTTAACATCCTCATTTTAGCCACACTCATTTTATGTATGTTTTGTTTGTTGGCCGCCTATAGATACAAATTTCGTGCGTAAATCCACAACACGAATAATATGAAACAAATTCAATAAATGAATATTTTGTAATAAATGAAAGGGGCACAATCTCTTTGGCTTTACACTCTTGTACAAAAAGAGAACCTATTATTTTCATCGACGGAGATCCAAGGGCCTGATGGCATGTTTCTTGGATCTAGGTGTTGATGGTGCTTGATTATAGGCGAATTAACTTCTTCTCGGGGCTTCACACTTGATCCGAAAAGGAGAAAACCACTACAAATCTTGCTCTCAGGTTCGTATTTATGGCATATTCTAAGATGCAAGGATATTCTTCTCTCTAACAACAAATAGTGGTTGAAGGGGAGATTGGAAAGTGTGTCTTGAGTCTTCAAATCTTTGGAGAGCTATGAAGATGTTTTGGAGCCTTCTTTTCTCTATAACCTTCTTACTTGAAGTCTTTTGCCAAAATGTCTCTTCTTTATGTAAAAGGGGTGTATTTATAGATTTGGGGTTAACATCTTGCCAAACCCTTGATTGGG
>JAOXJP010260464.1:0-21071 GCA_025762735.1 Platanus orientalis | reverse complement strand
CTCTAGTTCCACGTCTTAGTTGATGCTCGATCACTCTCTCCCATAGTTTCATTGTATGGTTCATAAGCTTGATCCCACAATAATTAGTGCAATTTTGAATATCCTCCTTGTTCTTGTAGATAGGAACCACTCGTCCGACATTTTTTTGGTTTTAATGATCATGTTAAAAAACTTAGTTTACCATGATAAGCTATTGTCTCCCATACATTTTTAAACCTCAATTGGGATACCATCTGGTCCTAGTGCTTTTCCTATTTTCATCCTTCTCAAATCCTCTTTAACTTCCGACACTCTAATCTTATGAATGTATCTATGATCTCTAATCTCCTCTACTGTGCCGATTCCTAAACTGACATTCCCTATGTGATCCTCGTTTAATAATTTTTGGAAATAGCTCATCCATCTTTCTTATCTCTACGTCTTTTATTTAGACTCTTTGATCCTCACTTTTAATGCATCTAACTTGGTCTACGTCTTTACATTTCCTATCCTCTAACAAGTTTATATACACCCATCTCTCCATCCTGAGTACCTAACTTATGATAAAGGTCATCACATGTCTTAAATTTAGCATCAATTACAACTTTCTTACCCTCCTTTTTAGCATTTTTATATCTTTCCAAGTCTTCTATGGTTTTAGTCTTCTATCATATAACAAGATCTTTTAGCTCTAATAGTTGTTTGGACTTCATCATTCCACCACCAAGTTTCTTTGGATGGGTGCACTTTTCCTCTAGATTCTCCAAAGACCTCTTTTGTTATTCTTTTAATACAACTGGTCATTTCATTCCACATAACATTTATATCCTCTTCTAAATTCCATTTCCCCTTGTTTTTTAATTTCTCTCTAACTTTCACTAATTTTTCCTTTTTTAGGTTCCACCATCTAATTCTTATGTAATTAATTTGTCGTTTCTTTCTTTTTCATCTTTTAATACGAACATCTAAATCCATTAGCCTATGTTGTGTGGTTAGACTCTTCCCTTGAATAACTTTACAATCTTTACATATTAAACTTTTTGTCCTCCTACTAAAAAAAGTCTATCTAACTTCTATTTGATCTACTTCTGAAAGTAACCAAATGTTCTTATCTCTTTTTGAAGTATGTATTTGCTATTGTAAGATCATATGCCATTGCAAATTCTAGGATTGATTCTCTAGCCACATTCCGTTCTTCAAATTCGTATCCTTCATGAACTCTCTCATATTCACTATTAGTTTTCCCTACATATCTTTTTAAGTCACCTACTATAAATATTCTCACCCCCAGGAATTTCCTGAACTAATCCATCAATGTTTTCCAAAAATTGTTTTTTAGTAAAAAAGGGCGGCCCAGTGCACGAGGCTCCTGCTAACGCGGGGTCTGGGGAGGGCAAGATTACTAAAAATTGTTTTTTAGTAATTTCATTTAATCCTTATCGAGGTGTATAAACACTAATTATATTAATTGTCTCATTTTGTAGGACAAGTTTAATTGCTATAATCCTATCACCTATTCTCTTAAATATCTACAACTACCTTTTTTAGATTTTTGTCTACTATTATTCGTACACCATTTTTGTTATTGACTTCTCCTGTGTACCAAAATTTAAAGTCATTAATCTCCTTAGCATTTTTCCTTTTCCACTTTATCTCTTACTGACACGCAATATTAACTCTCATTTTCATAGTATTTACTAACTTTTTACTCTTACTTGTTAAGGTTTCTATGTTCCAAGTTGTTAGGTGAATCCTACTCTCTTAGACTAAGTTCTTTACCCACACTCATCCATGGTGTGGGAACCCTTGCATACTTATATTGCATTTGGGTGCTAATGCAAGGCCCCTTGCTTATTTTTTGTGACATTTGGGGAACGGGGTATGTTGCTGAAAGGGAATGCCCTAGTATTAGATCGAAACAAAGAATTTCCAGGATTCCTGTTTAAATGGTTTGAGTGGGTTTTATGCTTGTTTTCGGTCTAACGCAACCCTCCTCCTTTATCCAGCTTGAGACCAACAATGTCTGAAGATACAAACATTGGCAAAGTTACTTTAGGGAAATCAATAAACTTAAAATAATGATGATTTGGTACACTACTAGTTGCAATCATGCCCACTAAACACATACACATTGCAACTGAATTTTCCAATGGTAAGATAATAATGATGAGACCCTTCCCAGATATTTCACAAATGTATCCTTCTACTGTACAATATTCCATAATGTCCTTCAAGAAAATTATTTAATCTCTATCTAACCCAATTGGCCATTAGTAAACAATCTCTAGAAATATATTAAATCAATTGGACATCAAAAAATATTTCTCTAGAAAAGCTTTTCAAAAAATAACATAAATAATAAACAATGCATAGTTGCAGGGAAGCTTGGTACAAGATGGGAAGCTTGTTTGGGAAGTTAATTTCAAACCGCTTCTGCAAGTAGTGGGAAGCGCGCTTCCCAAATGTGAGAAGCACGGTGAAGTGATTGGGGAAGCAAGTGGAAACCTTTGGAGAAAGCGAGTAAAATCATCTATAGAATCGATTGGAAAACAATATAAGAAATAAAATTATATTTTATTTAATGTAAATCCTATGTTGGTATTGAATAAAATATTATCTATCAAAATTTGGTAATGATTTTTTAAAAATAAATGATTTAGTATTGATTTTATTATTTATATTATTTTATTAAAAATAACAACAGCCGCCTTATCCTAACTATTTGGAGTTGGCTACACGAATCCCAACTATAAATTATCTTGTATAAAACCATGTTATTTGAATCTTTATAATTGGCTGGCTTTACTAATTACAAGTGGTTTGCATATTGATCTATATGTCATGATTCTTTGTTACTTATATAGCATAGGTTTTAGGTTTTTTACTATTTTATTAAGTCTATTCACTTTATTGTATTATAGTTGAAATTATTGATCATAAATTATTATTACTTACTTCTTACTAGTAATCAATTATTGTACAAGTTCTTATTGATTGTAGATTTCTTATTTACTACCTACTTGTAATCACTTATTCACCCATTATTTTCATTTCATTTAATAGTCATTTCATAATTTTTTTTTCTTCTAATGGTTTGAAGTTACTTCCAAATTGTACTTGTTTCCCAATCACTTCTTACCCATTTTTCAAGTGTTTCTTAATCGGGTTTCGCTTCTCGCTTCCCAAGGATTTATTGAGCCTCTCTTCCCGCTTCTTGCTTTCGCTTCTCACTTTGGTAACTATGAAACAATGATACATTTATTTGACAAATTTCTTATCAAATACCATTGCATTTGGAATGTCATGTCTCATCTCTATCCCAAACTAAAAACAATCTTCCATTTAGAGCAATGGATTCTTGTTGGGCATCTGTACCCCTCTCAAACCTTGGGGGTTATGTGCTTTGATGTTCAAGCCACCACCCAAAGTATAATTTGATGCAAAAGCAATAAAATGGATTGGACATTTTTTGTTAGTAGACCCACTAATGCATTCTTTGTTCTTAAAAGCTTTGGTTGTGTGTGTGTGTGTGTGTGTGGTTAATAAAGCTTCGGTTGACATATTTCAAGTGTCAACCAAACATCCATACTTCTTGTACTAGTAATATGAAGTTTGGTCTCATTGAATGAACATAAATGGTTTTGAAATTTCAGCTTACATAATGCATTTTTTTATTGCATAGAGTTTTCACATTTCAATTAATTTTGGCTGAAATGTTTTGACATTTAAAACCATACATATGGTGATCAAGTTCGTACCTACTATCGTTTTTGTGGGCTCTTTTCAAAGCTTTCTATTTTCATTTGGAAAATTACATTATGACCCACAGGAGGATTAGATTTTTTCTTGTTTTATATATGGAGTCATGTCTATTTGGCAACTGGACAATTTATTTTGAATTGAGTTTTTAAGAAGTATAAAAGCAATGCCAACTGATCACTAGTCTTGACAATGGTGTACAAATCAGTCTAGACATAAGCTTCTTCTTTATAAAATGCCGATCCACCTTGATGTGTTTGGTCTTGGCATGCTATACTGGATTGTGAGCTATATTTATTACACCATTTGGTCCCCATTTCCTTCTCTCCCCTTTGAATTATTTAGTTGCTTATTAAAAAAAAATATTTATTACAGCTTTATTGTTGCAATACAAGTACATTGGTTCTTTGATTAGAAATCCCAACTCTGACAACAAAAGTTTTAGCCATAATAACTCACATACACCATGAGGCGTGGACCTATACTCAACTTCTGCACTTGATCTAACAATCTAACAGCCACTATTTGTTTCTCCTCTGAATGACAAGGTTTCCTTCAACAAAAATTCAATACCCAGAGGTTGATTGTTTGTCAAAAACTGAACTTGCCCAGTCGGCATCTGTATAGGTTTCAACATGTAATCCATCTTTCTTGACAAACAAAAGGCCCTAACCAGGGTTCCCTTCTAAGATACCTAAGTATCTTGCAATGACCTCAAGATGACTGTGGTAATCAAATCCATGAACTGGGTAGTAACCCTCACAATAAAGGCAATATCGGGTCCAGTCAAAGAAAGATCAAATGACCCACCAATTGTATATATTAGCCTGAATCAATGAGCCTTTCATTCTCATCTTTTTTAAATTTATGATAAGATCCATAGGAGTATCAAAAGGTTTGCACCCCAACATTCCAGTTTCATTCAAGAGATCTACAATGTACTTTCTTTGAGATATAAAGATTCCCTTCTTAAAACGTGTAACTTCAATCCCAAGAAAGTACTTGAGCTGTCTCAAATCTTTAATTTTAAATACTTTAGCCAATTGATTTGTAAATTCTTTATTTCAGCCTTATTATTGCTAGTAATGACTATATCAACATAAACAATTAAGGCAGTGGTTTTACCCCCTTTTCTCTTGACAAATAAAGTGTGATGAACTTGACATTAGGTATAACCATTTTCCACCATAGTTGCACGATTGTTTTAGGCCATATAATGCCTTCAACTTGCAAATTTTTCCCTTGCTTGATGCAATTTGGAAGGTAGGGGGTAATCTCCTATGGACTTCTTCCTCAAGGTTACTATAGAGGAATGCATTCTTAACGTTAAACTATAGTAGTGGCCACTCCTGATTTGCTACTAATGAGAGTAGTACTCGAATGGAGTTCTTTTTTTGTAATTGGAGTAAATATCTTCTAATAGTCTACACCATAGGTCGAGTATAACCCTTTACAACAAGTCTGACTCTATAACTTTTCACACTACCATCAGGTTTCAAGTTAACTATGAGAACCCACTTACAACCTTCTGGTACTTTCCCTCTAGGAAGATCCACAATGTCCCATGTATTGCTTTCTTCTAAGGCTCGCATTTCTTCTTCCATTGTCTCCTTCCGCTTTGGTTGAAATAGAGCTTCAAAGACACTATGAGGAGTTGAGATAGAAAACAAAGCAATGGAAAACAAATGGAATGAATGAGAGAAGGCATTGCAAGACACATAATTAGTAAAATGATACTTAGCCCATGAACATACACCTTTCCTAACAACAATAGGAAGGTTTGTATCATCTACTAAACTGGAAGGAGGAAGGAAAGAGTTACCTGGAGTCTAAGGGATTTCATGGTGAGGAGCATGAGGGTCTTCTACAACTGCTTCTTTGGGTCTTCTCTTATACACTTGAAGTTTTTTCTTTGGTTCCCCCTTGCCATTATCTTCTTTTTGAATACCATGATAAAAAAAAAAAAGAATGAAGGTACATGTAGAGGAAAAGAGGTAGTATTTTCTTCACCAACATTCACCCCTTGAAGAGAAGACTACCTAGTTGAGAAGAAGTGGATGAACTCATAAAAAATAACATCCATAAAGACAAATTGCTTGCAGGTAAGGGGATGATAACACTTATAACCTTTTTAGCTAGGTGAATAACCCTAGATGATGCATTTAAGTGCTTTTGGATCAAGCTTGGATTGCGAGGATTTTCAATAGGCAAAAAACATGTCTATGATAATGTTAATTCCATATTTTTCAACATTCACCCCTTGTACAAGAAACAGAGCAACTTCTAATAGGGGTGCTAGGACAAGTGGTTTGATGTAAAATGCCACAGTGATCAAGATAAGAAACAAATGTAAAAGAGAGATATTCACCACCAGGATTAGCACAAAGGATTCAGACATTTTATGAAATAAAAAGACTAAAGAAAAGACATCTCTTAGATTTCATCAATTAAACCAAAGTACAACGAGAAAATTCGTCCATAAATGTTACAAAATAATGATAACTAGATAGGGAAACAATGGGAGCAGGTCCCAAAACATTTGAATGAACAATGTTAAAAACAAACTACTATTATTCAAACTTTCTACGATAATGTTTGCATATTTGCATGATTCACACTAAAAAACATCAGATAACATAAATTCAGAATCAAATGTTTAAGAAGAGAAAAAGATGGATGGTCCAAATGCTGATGCCATTGGGACAGTGAGATAGAATTGGATGAGCTATCCTTTATTCTAAGTACTCTAAGATATTGAATTAAATGATGAGGTGTGGGGAACCATCAGGTACATAGAGACTATCCTCCTTATGCCCTTTACTATTCGCCTTTAAGTCTTGAAACACACAATGAGAAGGAAAAAATGTGACACAACAATTTAATGACTTAGTAAGATGATATACAAATAGAAGATTTAAAGTTAGATGTGGAGAATAAAAGAAAGTGGTAAGGTAAAAATTATAGAAATAGAACCCTTATAAGCAATGAAAAATAAGATCCCTAAGCAATTTTGATCCTATCCTAATACCCGTCGTGTGATCAAACGCCTCTGAGTCATTGATGTAGGAATGATTGGGAGTAGTCACAAAAGCACTAAAGGTAAAGACCGAAGTACTTGACTAAGTGAAAAACAAGGTAGTAGCAGTAGAAGGGAGCTCTATACTGGCTATAAAAGTGACGAAGTGCCTCAATCTCACTCAAGAGAAATTCGAGCTATCTGAAGAAAGGCTAAAGTTGAGGTAGGCTCTAAGGAAATAACAGAATGAGTACTGGATTTATCCTATGAACGGAAGCCACCACGACGACCGGAACAAGATCCTTGCTAGGGGCGACTCTAAAACTCCTAGGATGACCATGGTGATCCCAACATGTCTCCTTAGTGTGTTTAGAGCGACCATAGTGCTCACATTTAAGCTTGTTTCTATCATCATTCAATGTGCCATCTCTACCTCCACTACCACGGCCATGGGAGGTACAACGCTCCCCATGTTGGGAGGATGACACCAAATCAGATCGATCAATAGTAGGTGGTTGAGGCATAGCATGATGACGATCTTCGTCTTGAGACAGATATGAGAAGACCTCATTCAAAGAGGGAAGAGGATCCTTTCACAGAATCTTCACACACGCTGGTTCGTAGTCTGAATGTAAACTACCAAGGAACTCAAATATATGGGCCTCCTCCACCTCCTAATTATAAGATATGGCATCCTCTAAACGTTGTGCCTTAAAGTTCTTATAAGTTATAAAAATTCAATTCCTCCCATAAGCCACATAGAGTGGAATAGTATGAGGATAAAGTCTGATCACCTTGAAGTAATGCAACTCATACATATAAGCTGTATTCCCCCTCTTTGAGTATATCCGTGTGACAGAATCCTAAATTCCTCAGTAGTAGACAAAAATAAATAATTATTGGGCGATGTGTAATTGCATAGAATGGAGGAGACAAGATAAAACCATGGCATTCTCGGCCTCCCTCTTAGTAAAAGAAGAATCTTTAGGATAGGCCACCTTTGCCTCATTAGTTAAATAGGCAAGTCTCCCTTTACCTATTATATAAAGTTTGGCAGATTGAGACCTAGAAAATTAGTCCCATCAAGCGGACTATAGTAAAAGTGATGAGGACATCAGGTCCAGGCGTGAGTTTCATGTTTACCAGAGGCAACGCAAGAGGGTTGTGTCTATGTTATGGTTTCATTAGAGTGTATTTTTATTTTATTTGTTATTTTTTTTACATATGGTGAGGGTATTTTTGTCATTGAGAGTTATTTAGGGATGTTTTTGCTATTTTTTTTATAGTTTGGGGTTATTTTGTTATAAAAGAATAAGGGAAGAAGTTAATTTTAAATTGGTTTCTAATTTGTAATCAACCCTAATCGTGGGACTCTCTATAAGAGCCCATGACCAAGGTTTTTGAAGGGAGTGAAATTTGAATAAAAAGTTTGTTTCGCATGTTGTAGTTCTATGGCTCCTTCCTTTGTTCATGGTTGAAGAACCCTAAAACCTTGGAATGGGTCTAGGTCTCCACCTAGTTTAACGCTATTGGTGGAGGCCACTCTCTTCTCCTTGGGTTAAAGGTTCTTCTCCCCCATTTCTATCTTCCTCTTAATTTTTTCTTTTAAATATTTCAAGGGTTGAACGTGATTACCTGTAGAAGAACCAACACTACTTCATCATCTCCAGAGATAGAGTTTGAATCTTCTCATACAAGCTTCTGTAAGAGTTGCACGACCCATTCTCTGTAGACATCCAACCACAATATGTTCGGTTGAAGGAGTTGTAGCCTGACCTCTCATTCTTCGGCATGAACCAGACCAAGCAAAGACACTTGACGATTTCAGCTATTACACACCAGCCAAGTGGAATTGATTGAAGCCCATCTAGGAGGTTGCTAGGTACCCCTCTGCGACACATATGCTAATCAGTCCTTGTGGTAACCTGCTCACACGAGTCACTTATTGGCTGAGTTTTGAAACCCAGGCGTGAAAAGGCTGAACCTTGGGAATCCACGAGTTCTCCTCCAACCCTCACGTACAAGGAATTTTTCAAGTGGGTTCTCTTCTGGGGTTCTAAGACATCCAATACGATCCTATAGGGCTGAGGATTTGTTCCCAAATCATCAATGGAGGTGACTTCTGCCTGTCGGATTAATCACCAGGCGTGATTTCTTTTTTTTGAAGTGATTTCATGAAATCTCATACCTCTCCCACCTGCTATAGGATCTGGAACAGCCACTTAAAGAGAGTTATACTAACCCCTGGGCAACCCTAGGGGTGTCATTCTCTAGCTGGAAGCTGTCCCCTATGATGAGCATCTACCCTTGTGTTTCTCAGCTGGCGGCACCAACATTCTGAGAGTTGATTTGGGATAATTCCTTCATATCAGCCCCAGGCACCTTATTGGTTACTTAGATTGAAGAGATCTGATCCCCTACAACATCAGCAAGCATCATGTCTTTGAGGACAGGTTTTTATGGCTGATTCCCACCTCTTTGGTTCCTCTTGAACAGAGTGATTTGATGGCATGATTGGTATATGACAGTAGTTTGTGAGCCTTATTATTATTATTATTATTATTTTCTGATCATAAACCCCTGTTTTGGACCATGTTTTGCTAATCCAAGTAAGCATGAACCCTGCTCTAAATATTCCATACAGTTCTTAGCTAGTTCTTACAAGTTTCCTTCACCATTGTTTTGAATTGAACACCTTATATTCCCTGTTTTTTTTTTTTTCATCATTAGCATCCTTGGGACAGCAACCTAACACTTCGATAATTTCTAAATTAGTCCTATGTATTTCATAATGCTTAGGTGTAATTTTGTTTATTACTTTGTATGCCTTAACTCTAATCATGCATAATGAACTCAACTTAAGAATCAATTCAACTAGCATGTGAACTTGTGAGTAGAAATCTTGTTTATTTTTCCTCATTGCTTTGTCAATTTTATTCCCATCTCCTGAGCATACACTCACTAACCTACATGCATGCTGCATCAAAAAGGGTATTGGGAGACTCATTTACAACCCCACCAAAGCTGCCCAAATCTGTACTCTTTGACAAACCCAATTCTGACTAACTTTTGACATTCTTCCAAGAGTCGGTTAATAACCAGTCTGGAAAACACTGTAGCGGACCTTCATCGGTCACAACAATGCTTCTTCACAAGGCAGCACAGCCCACAAACACTTCTCAACAATTCTTAAGTGCACAAATCAAGACTGCCATACCCATATGCTGAAAAGTAAACGCCATTCATGTATCCAAACATACTTCAGTGGACATAGTTTTCTGTATGATCACTAATCAGCCCCCACACACCACCTTTGAATGTCCAAATCACAGCCGGGTAAACAATTCAGCACAACAAAAATTGAAAAAAAGAGGGGGGCAGTGATACCTCCTCACCAAAAACTTCATAGAGACCTTAATACTTGGTAGAATCTAGTGAGACTTATTTATAATAGATGTAATCGAGTGAAAAAATCACATAAAAAATTCCTAATTGACGTGGTCTTCAAAATTTCGAAATCTGAAATTTCGTAATTTTTTTCAAGACAATCTTCAAAAATAATTGTACCACTTGAAAAATGCATGGATGATCTCTATAATTAAGTAAAAATCAAGATCTACCAAACCCATGATCCAAACAACACTAACCTTACGGGCTGTACAATTGTTGACGTTAGCCCTAGGCTTGTTGATGTCAGCAATAAAGAAATCTCTGTCTCAACTTCCGGTGCTCTGATACCAAGTTGGTTTCTATGAGGTGTTCTCTGTAAACCTGTAGTAGAAAGAAGAGAAGAAGAAAAAGAAGAAGAAAAGAAGAAAGTAAAATACAAAGGTATCGGGGAAATTGTTTGTGTGGAGAATACGTTCTCCCACACTCCAAAATATATTTATATATATGCAGATGTGTATGCAGTACAGCTAGACATATAGAGAGTCATATATATCATGTGGTAATACTACCAGAAATATTCCCTATACATTACCCAGTGTTGGTCCCGTAACTACGGGGTGCTGGGAGGGGTGGACTGGAGACAGACCTAAACCTTTGGCTTTTTTGCACAAAGTGGCTGCTCATGAGACTCGAACCCGTGTTTTCAGCTGACAGACCAAGCCACTACCATTGCACCAAAGCAATAACCTTATATGTTACATACTTTTACTAAAACTTTATCCCTTGATTGGTCATTGTTGAAGTGTATAGGGCTATGGCCCATACGGCTTGTGAGTTAATGTGATCGAAATCACTTATAACTGAGATGGGTATGATTGTGACTATTTCTCTGACTATGTATTGTAATAATCAAGTGTCAATCAACATTGCAAGCAATCCAGTGTTCCAATAGTGCACTAAACATATTGAGGTGGACTGTCACTTCATCGCTAACTTGGTGATAAGAAAACAAATTATAACTCCATATATTAAGTCTAAAGATCAGTTAGGTTACCTGTTTACCAAAGTCCTTGGGAAATCTTAATTGCAGAATTTTGTAACAAGCTAGGCATGATTGATATATATGCTTCAACTTGAGGGGGACTGTTAAGAGTTTATATTCGGTAGGGTATTAACATACCACAGCAGGGTTAGTTTTGTCCCTGAAATATATTTTATAATATAAAAGGGGGAGGTGGTGTCATTTGCAATCTTATCTACTCCTCTTCTCCCCTCTTCTCTTTTTCTCTTCTCTTCTTTCTTCTTCTTCCTTTATTTTTCTATTTTCTTTACTTATTAACATAGTATCAGAGCTAGGTTAGGTCGCGAGTTCCAATCCTAGTGGAAGTATTTTCCCAGATGTAGTAGGGTGCGAGTGTTATACGCATTGTGTGGATTCGTGCCTGGCTCCTTGAGTGTGTTCCCAGGAGAGAACAATGTTCCTATTGGGGGGGGGGGGTTGATGTAGGCAGCATTAGATTATGTGGAGAAAACCTTCCCTTTATGGAAGCCTAAGCCAAGGATTTGTCAAGCCAGGAAGAACCCAGAAAAATGTCCATGGTAGAGATTGTTTTAGAGTCCTTTTTAATTTGAATGAGTATGTAATAAGACTTTTTGAAGTCATAGGTTTAGGGGTAAGTTTGTTAGGGATTTGAGAAGATGTTTTGGTAATTTTATAGTATTTTTTTTACTATTATTTTGGGGTTTTAGGAGTTAAATATATAAGTGTTAGATAAGGGTATTTTGGGAGTTTTACATGATATTAGGTTTAATATGCCTATTTAAAGGCATAAGATATGTAATGAAGGGGGATTTTGACGTGAAATAGAAATTGTGATTTGGATCCCACGAGTGGGTGTTTCCTTCTTCTCCTTCTCCCATCTCTTTTCTATCAATCTCTCTCAATTTTCTTATATTCTTATCTTCCTTCTAATTCTTCTTCTTCCTCTGATTCTTATTCTTTAATTTTTTTTCTACAGTATTTTTCTGCAAAAACGAGAGATAGTGTTTGACGAGAATCCATTTATCTCTCTTATCTTTTATCCTTTTTTCAAGAAATTTCGCGGAGGCCTTCCTAACCCCTGGATGATCCAAATAGGAGAGGAGCTCTTGGATTTCTACCCCATCCTATAGGATCAGATTCTAGAGAGGTTTGGCGACTAACACTTTCCCTGACAGTGTTCACTGAATTTTTTTTGAAGCTTTGGATTAAATCCAGCCTTCAACTCAGCCCCTTTCAAGAGGTCTGGACATGTATTTGACGAGGTAAATTTCTTGGTTCGAAATCTTCAGCCATTAGGAAGTTGTAATCAGTTCTGTGCAACACTGTTTGACGATTTGCTACAGTGCCCTATACCCCAGATTCACGATTTTTGAGTTTTACAATATAAATTTTGGGAATTTCTTATATTCCTTATTAAAGGACTTCTAAAAAAACCTGCGTAGGAGATTTGTGGGTCTGAGAATTTTTCTGACACACATCAGGGGCATTTTAGTAATTTTCCAACATTTTGAAAAAATTATGGATTTACCCTTAGGTCTGAATTTCCAGATTTCATCTTTGGATAGTTGTTTGCTTCTTGGAGGCTGTTTTATACTATTCAGCATTTAGTTCCGCATCAGGGTTGAAGTATATTAATTTGTCTCTTCTAATGTTTTGGGAGAGTTGGTCAATTCATTGTTAACAGTCATAACATCATGTTCCCGTTCAGTTTGGTAACTGTTTGGTTACCTCTAATTTATGTAAATAAGAAACATGTACATATTCTCCATGGCACTAGTGTCAGACAGTGGCCCTAGGAAATCCATGCTGGCATGCCTGTGTTGTTATTTGTCAATGTTGAAAAATATTTCATTTTCTTCAATTCTGTTTAGAAGATCATAGATGTAAAATTAATGTATATGGGTAAATAGAAGTACATAGGAAGTGCAAACATTGATTAATGGATTTATGTACAATAGTAAAGAAAGCAAGTAAAGTGTATTGGATATATCGAGATACAAAACCTTCTTACACTGATCTTCGTTTTTACATAGCCTATGGCCATAACATGGTCCTCTATTCTTCTGTATTGTGCAAAGAGAGGATGCATTTTCAGTAGCCTTCGCTGCAGTTTAAGACTAACATCAATGTCTTATGAGAACTGACGGGATCATTTTGTGCAGGAATTTACAAAACCAATGGATATCTAAGAGTATCTTGCAATGGAGGCCTGAACCAAATGCGAGCTGCAGTTTGTTTATCTTACCCGACTTTCATTGGATTTTTTTTTTGCCAGCCCTTATTACAGTTCTCTGTAGTCTGTAGTGCTGATGGCTGTGTCCTCCAAGTTTTTTGGATACACACTGCTGGAGTATTCAACTTCTCTTCATTGGTTTATTTGCAGATCTGTGACATGGTGACTGTTGCTCGCTACCTCAATCTCACATTGCTGATTCCGGAGCTTGACAAGACATCATTCTGGGCTGATCCAAGGTACAGGTTATTGCCTTGTTGTTTCAGTAGATGGAACACTTGCTAAGCCATGATTTGACTCATCAAATTCTCCAACTTTGGCCTGCTTGAAGCTGTTGTTGTTGTTGTTGTTTTCCTTTTTTACCTTGGCAGTGATTTCAAAGATATTTTCAATGTTAAACATTTCATCAATTCATTAAGAGATGAAGTACGAATCACCAAATCACTTCCAAAGAAGTTTAGCCGGAAAAGACGCAACACCTTTTTCTCAATGCCTCCTGTAAGCTGGTCTAATGAGAAATACTACCTGAAACAGGTTAAGAGTAGAAGGATTTACTTTTGAAATATATTAAAGCCTAATCCTAGTATTCTGATGAGAATGCTTCTATTGCAGATTTTACCACTTATTCGCAAACACAAATTAATCCACTTTAACAAGACAGATGCTCGCCTAGCCAATAATGGCCTCCCTGTTGAACTCCAAAGATTCCGTTGCCGAATTAATTATCAGGCACTGAGGTTCACTCCTCAGATTGAGGCCATAGGAAACAAGATCATTTCCACTCTCCAGGGAAGTGGGTTTTTCGTTGTTCTCCATCTGCGATATGAAATGGATATGCTAGCGTTTTCTGGGTGTACACATGGATGCTCTGATAAAGAGACAGAGGAGCTCACAAGGATGAGGTTTCTTACCACTTACATGGTCTTATGGCAAGATTTATTTCTTGCATCAGTATTGGAGAATGCAAAGCAATGTTGAATCTTGTGTTTCCTTCCCTAGGACCTTCAAATTAGCAGGCTTCACGATGTTTTCTGGCCCATATGTTAGCTAACTGGATGATCCTAATCATACAATGGATGGATCTTCCAAGTTTGTCCAGTAAATTATCCTAAAAAGAACCTCATCAATCCAGAGGTGGCCCACCAATTGGATGGTCCGGATCCAACTGCTTGTGCTGGAAAATTGGTGTGGATGCATGAAGTTCCATCCTGCAACTCATGTCAATCCGAGACCTTATTTCTTTAGTCAGTTTGACTTTTATTTTTATTTTTATTATAGCATGTGCTAATTGTAATTTTATAGGTATTCATATCCCTGGTGGAAGGAGAAGGAGATAGTCTCTGAGAAGAAGAGGCTGGAGGGCCTCTGTCCTCTTACACCAGAGGAAACTGCATTGGTCCTACAAGCGTTGGGCTTTAGAAGGGATACTCAAATATATATTGCTTCTGGTGAAATCTATGGTGGTGAAAGAAGGTTGGCTGCTCTGCGGGCAGCATATCCTAAAATAGTGAGTGTCTTCAACAACATACTTTTGAATCCAAAGTGAACAGATTTTGTCAAGCTATGCCATAGCACCTGCTTTTTTCAAGTTTTGATTTAATCATGACCCCAATATGTTTTCTATTCATCTATGTTGCAGGTGAGGAAAGAGATGCTTCTCAGTCCAGATGATTTGAGGCCTTTCCAAAATCACTCAACTCAGATGGCAGCACTGGACTATATGGTGTCTGTTGCAGGCGATGTTTTCATTCCCAGTTATGATGGAAACATGGCGAAGGTTGTTGAGGGACACCGCAGGTTTGTCTCTTGTTCTGATAACAACTGTATTTAGTTACCTTCCCTTGGTAGCTTCAATTGGAATGCCCAAGTGGATGTTATTAAGGCCTAAGTTGTTGCTAGTTCTATGCTGGTGTCTATGGAAGGAAAGAAACAGGAGAACCTTTGAGAACAAAGTCACTAACCAAGCAGGGCTGCAGAGCATAGTGTAAAATTATCTTTGAGATGGGTGCTTGATTAGGGATTATTTCAAGGAAAATCTTTGGTATTCTTTTTGGGAAGGAGATAATGAATTAAACATAAGTCAGCCTTGTAGTGTTATTGTGGGGAGGTTGGTTTGTATTGTTTTGCTTTTGTTTTAGTTCACTGGCCTAGTCAACATTTTGTTTCTTTTCCTTTTCTTCATTTTAGTAAAATCTGCTCTATCACTTCATTAAAACAAAAGAGGCTTAAACTTGAGAATGAGACTTAATATTCAAAGCCTTTCCACACTCCAATTGAATGTTGTAGTGCTGATCGAATTATCCTTTCATTTTTATAAAATCTGCTCTACCGCTTCATTAAAAAAAAAGAGAGGCTTAAACTTGAGAATGAGACTTAATATTCAAAGCCTTTCCACTCTCCAATTGAATGTTGTAGTGCTGATCAAATTATCCTTCGTAGATTTAGTATAGGTACTTGATTTTTAAACAAAATCCATGTTGGATGATTTATCTATGGAATGAATTTGGCTTGGTTGTTTGGGTCTGGATAACATGTTGGAAATAAAGTGAATAATTGTGTTAAGAGGAAGACTTTGCTTCCATAAGGATTTAAATTCATCTCAACAGGAATGGGTTCAGAAAATTGGGAAATCGCTTCACTGTTTTGAGTATAGTGCTCGTTCATGGTTCTATCAATCTTAATGTATCTGCATGTCAGATGCTTGTTATCATTATTATTATTATTATTTTTTGGTGAATGCCAGATGCTTGTTATTGACTGACCCTTTCTTTAACTTTGTGTTAGGTACTTTGGGTTCCGGAAAACCATCATGTTGGATCGAAGAGAATTAGTAGAGCTCCTGGATCTGTTCCAAAATAACAGTTTCTCGTGGGATGAATTTGTATATGCTGTGAGACACATTCATGAGCACCGGATGGGTCAGCCTGCTAGGAGGAAAGTTGTACCAGAGCGACCAAAAGAAGAGGACTATTTCTATGCCAATCCTCAGGAGTGCCTCGGGTCCTTGAGTTCTGAATCTAAAGCAGCTGTTATCTGAAGCTGTTGGTTCCTTGCAGTATTGTTTGGTCTGGCCATCTGTGTTCCAGAGGTAGGAGTCTGGTCTGTGCGGTTAAGATGTACAGAGAATATAGTGTTCCTATCTTTTTTTTTTTTTTTCCGGAGATTAGGAGGCAGAAACACAGTGTACTTGAATGTAGAGTCCAAAGAGAAGCACACAATATTCTAGAGGGTTTTCAACTGCTGCTATAATTTATGGTGTTTTTAAAGTTTTTTCCTCTTGGGTATCTATCTTCTGACCCCTCAACTCCATTGTCATTCTTTTGTTGATTATTTATCACTTTTATAGTAGTTTGATTGTTCCTGTTTGTTTGTTTCTCTGTACAATTTTTTCTTTCCTTTTTTCCTTTCTTAACAATGGGTTGCACAAGAAACTTTTGAATTTTGCTAATAATCAAATAGATAAATAATAACTTACAAGTAATGCGCATAAGAAGTATGTGGTGTCCTGTGTGTGCCATTGTGCATCTAATAATACATTTGATACCCTTCAAAAGTGCATCCAATGATCAATGGCTCATCTACACTTTTGGATAGACAGCAGTTTCACTACATCAAAACAGACCACTAGAGGAAAATAGACTTTGTGGTTGGAGACTTATCCAACAACTTGCTTGAAGATTTTCAAAACACTTATTCATCTGACACTATGATTGATGATGGAAGTAATTATGGGAAAATTGAAGTTCAAAATAACCCGTTAATGAGAACCTTGCTTGAATATATGCAACTAAAAAGAATGAGTTCTCCATCTTGTATGGTTTCTACCACCAATGTTGGCACGTTTGACTTAAAACCATGAATAATTTAATTACTTTCCAAGTTCCATGAATGACTCAGAAAGCCCTTACATACACTTGAAAGAGTTTGAGGAGGTTTGTGTAACCTTGTACAACCAAACTGTTAGTAATGATGTGATTAGGTTAAAATTGTTTCCTTTCTCTTTAAAAGAAAAAGCTAAGAATTGGCTAAATTCTCTGAAACCAAGATCGATTAGCACATGACAAGAGATACAAAGAGAATTCTTGAAAAAATTCTTCCTAACACATTGGATTAATACTCTTAGAAGGAGCATCACTTATAACTTTTTCTATAAACTGAATTTGTGGCTGAAATTTTTACGGTATGTCACTGACATAGTGACCTACCACTATGCCAAATTTCATGAGAATTGAAGTTCATTTGACCCCCCTTATGACCCCTGCAAGACCATTGGTCATGCGCTCTTGCAGACAAAGGCAGTGGGGGTATTTGAATTTTAATATTTTTTGTATTTGGAATTTTTGAATGATTCCTTTTGCATTAGTTTGCTAACTCGTATATTAACAAGTATGCTCAATTTCAGTTCATTTTATTAAGTTTTTCAATGGTTTATAGCTTCTGTTGTAGGGAAAATTTTGTGTTTCTATTTTGCATTATTTTTAGTTAGCTGACTTGCAAGCTCTATAACTATCTTTGTACAGTATGTTGGTCTATATGTTTTTTATATCTCTGTTAAATTTTATCAAATTCTAGTATGTCTAAGTCCCTATAATGGGGCCTGCAACCCAGAGACCTCACTGGCCTCTGCAGGTTTTTCACTTGGACCTACCACTTAGAAAATCAAGATCAATTCCTTGACACATCATTTGGGTCTGGAATTTTTAGAGATCATTAGGAGGTTTACCCACCTCCATGTAAAATTCATGACCAACAGACACTAGAAGGGTGTCCAAATGAGCAAAAGAAATGGCTGCTGGATTTCTGTCCAGAGCCCAATGCCTGAATTTTTCAGACAAAAATTTAAGCGTTTTAAAACTTAAGTGTGGGCTTCAGGGGCCCACATGTTAGGCCCCTGAACCCACGTTTGATCACAATTAGACTTGGGAAATCCCCTGGACTGGCTGGAGGGGTTCACCTCCACTGTGGGCCCTCTAAAACCTAAAATGCTTGAATTTAAATTTAGGCGTACAAAATTTAATTCAAGTGTATATGGAAATTTAGACGTCAAGCCTGTAATTTTTACATACCCATTGCTTAATACCAACAGAGGGTCCATAGGCCTCCATAGACCTAGAAACACCTCCAGGAAACCTAATCCACCCTTGACCTACCCTGTTCCACAGAGGGCGTCCACCACTATCCTTGGGAAAATTTAGGCACATGACATAAAAATTCAAGCGTGGACCAAAATTCAGGCGTCAAGCCTGTAGTTTCTATATACCCATTTCTTAAGACCAACAGAGGGCCCACAGACTTGGAAACATACCCTAGTGACCTAAGCAACCCTCGACTTACCCTACCCCATAGAGGGGGTCCACCACTGTCCCAGCACTTGAATTTTTCAGGCGTAAGACATGAAAATTCAGGCGTGGGACCAATGAGATTCCCAATGCACCTTTTCTATGAAACAAAACTTGGGCAAATAGTAAAACACACCCCCAAGTCCCTAGGAACCTCTGACTAGCCTTTGAATTGAGGCTGGGCCTACTATTGGGCATTTAAGTGCCCAACGCCTAAATTTCACCTTCAGGTGTTGGACATACAAATTCAAATTCAGGCGTTGGACATACAAATTTAGGCATTGACCGGTGAAACATTAAAAATTAATCAATCACACACACTTTATGACAAATATGGAATCTAGGATTAAAGAAGTCACCTTAAAAAGGTGGGTAATTAGGGTGCCTAACACCTTCCCCAATTACAACAAAACTACCCAACTTCTAGGAGAACTAGACTAGTACTAAGAGTTAAATCCCTAGACCTAAGGGTCTAGACTAGGCCGTAAGGCCTAGACTTTCTTTTCTTAATAAAGGAAGCCGATGTCTAATTCCATCGGTAACCCCGAGTTGGTGGCAACTCCCAAAAAGCCTAGCATTAGCTAGCCATCTGATCATACCCTACCATACCCCCTTTCTCGGAGGATCACCAGCGAAGTGGGGGCATAAGCCACAAAGACCCGTGGGTGGGGTTTTCAGACCGCGGCCATCCCAGATGCCAACACCACCCATTTTATTCCAAATGAAATCACCTTGTGCACTGGAGGCCATCCTGGACACCACATCCTAGATAGGGAATTTTCTCCCATTTTAAAACTCTCGACTGTATTATCACATGGCACTGTACTCGGTTTGTACCATTGAGGATCCAAACTCACGGAGGACTGGTTTGTACAGGTTCAAATCGTCCCGAATTTGACTGGCCAAATATCATGCCAATCAATAGCAAGCCTACATAGGCCTGTGTTAATACAAACAATCATTCTCCCAAATAATATTAACATTAGTGACATGATGAGGTGTTTAGGTAGATACATGGGTCGAACAAGGGTGTTATAGTGAGTACATAGTAGATAAGTACCATATCTATATATACTAAAGCGAAGGGGGTCCCCTCTACGATTTTCTTTCTATTTTTTCTGTTTTTTAAGGAATGCCACATGGAACGCATCCCCACCCCTTGTTTTCCTCTCCCCTCTATCTTTCTTAATTGGTTACATAATGTTTCTTTCCTCCTCCTCCTCCTCTCTGTCTATCTCTCTCTTAATCAGTTACATTTTTAAAACCGTTCAAACCGTTCCCTCTAACAAATCTTTTAAAATCCTACGGGATTTCACTAGTATAAACTCACCCGTGTTTACATGGGGCAATCACTAGTATTTATTAAAATGAAAACAAATCCTCTATAACAAGCTTAAATGACATTAAACGGAAACTGGAGTCAAAGAACGACAAGTGGTTCATCCCACTTGTGAGTTTAAAGTGTGACATGTGTATTAAAACTCCCGCTCAATGTTGAAATTTAAAATTATTATTTTTTGTATACAAGACAGAAGTTTTCGTTTAATGTCATTTAAATTTGTTGAAGAGGATTTGCTCTCTACTAAAATATCAACTTCTAGGCCATGTATCGCCTTTTCTACCAGATTTATGGGCCGTTTTCTGTCATAATCAGTTCCGTTTATGGTCATCGAAAATTCCTCTTAGGAGCGTGAATAAAAGGCATGATAGGCATATTTTATAAAGCCAAATGCTTCAAAAGTGGGAACCAAGCGAGTGAGCCGGCTTAATTCGAAACAAAAAGTGTGGTCAAATTCCAAATTGTCTAACAAGAAATTAGAAATTGTTGTGACGCTCTTCCCATTCAAAACCCATAAAAACCTTCCTCACTTTGGACTCCCTTTCTCAAATTCTTCTTGATCTTTCTTTATATCTTCTTCTTTATTTACCTTTTCCCTAAAACTGTCTTCTTCCTCATGTGTCTTCTCTTTTCCTCATCCTTTCTCTCTTCCCTTAGCTAACACTTTCCCACACTCCCATTGTTATTTTTCTGAGGGAGTGAATAAATGAATGACTCTCTAAATAAATCGAAACATATCTGTTGGAACCTAGAGTCCACGACCATTCCTTCATTCACAATTCTGAAGCATTGCCCCAGTGATGTAGGATACCCTTTTTAAAAGGATCCCACAACAATTAGGGATAAACTACAAATGTCGTATAGAAATCAAGAGAACAAGAAGTAAATAAGAAGATTGAAGAAGACGAGAGATAAGAGAGGAGGGTAGAATGCTCACCTCATGTGAGGGGTTGAGAGAGAACTTGGGATATCAC
>JAOXJP010260454.1:0-21071 GCA_025762735.1 Platanus orientalis | reverse complement strand
ATAATGGATATGGTAACTGGACCAAATGAAGTAGATGGAGGGTTAGGGGCTTGACTGGTAGGGGTTGGCTAGATTGGTTCTTGGTGGATTGCGAAAATGGGTGAGGACTGCTCTGCCCATCTACTGAGTTGAAGAGAAAAGTCGGAACTAGGAATCGCACCAAAATTAGGTGCTTACAGGCCCAGACTTCACCCATTTGGGTTCAACCCATGGTACATAGACCAATATATGATGCCCTTAAGATATTCAAAGAGCTTTGAAACACACGGGTTAGTTAGAATATCAACCAGTTGGTCCTTAGTCTTCACATAGTCCAAGGACATGATCTTCTCTTCCACTAGTTGCCTAATGAAGTGATGCCTGATGTCAATGTGTTTGATCCTAAAATGCTAAACTGGATTCTTCGAGATGTTTATTGCAATCTTGTTGTTGATGAATAGATTCATCAAGCCTTGTGCAATCCATAGTCTCTAAGATAAGAAAAAACCTTGAATGCTTAGTTGCTCTCAATGGATGCAGGTTAGTTTGAGACTTGGGCACCATGTATACACTTTAGTTTGAATCTTGAGCACTATGCATGAGGTTAGTTTATATCTTCTCTCGGGTCTTTAATCATTGGTAATTCATGTAGGAACACTTCAAATAAGTCATGGGACATCAGATTCTTAACACATCAATGGAGAAGATATGGGGTTTGTGGAAGCCATGTGCTCTCCGTTAGATGTGGCTCATTCATTTCTTCCTTATTTTGTTGTGGATCTTTCATGGAAATTAGCACTATCCTCTTGATTGGATGGCTTCGTGATTGGGCCTTAATGGATCTAATTTTCTCATGGCTAAAACATTGTTACATATATTTCATGTCATGGATTTGTGCACAAAATTTGTATCGACATGCCTATACACTTTTTGTAGGACCCACCCCCCTTTGTGTCTATGGCTCACTGTGGTGCACCATAGGGTGATACAGAGGATACAAGTCATGTTAAATGGTACTTCCTTTCTTCAACATCCCTTTGCAATGGATCCATGTCCTCTTTGCTGGGTACAAAGTATACCAAGACACAAGGGGGTGGGTCCTTGCAACAAGACGGGGAACAAACAATGGAAAAAGAAGACAAGGTTATTTTTGGGTTTTAATCTTTAACCTTTGTTGGATTTTAATCTATAACCTTTGTTGAATCCATAGTTTTGAGAACCGTACTGGTTATCAAACCAATAAGATCGATGGTTCAAGTCCAACCGGGTTTGACCGTTGATTTACATGATATAACCATTTTTCGCTTCACATAAATAAAGTGTAGTAACATACACAAAAAAAGAAAGAAAAATTCATAATGCAATAGAACATAGTTTTGAAAACTAGACCAAAGCTGGCGGTCTAATCCGATTTGAATTGAACTAGTAATCTAAACAATTCTTTAAAGCTTAGAACCATAATTTGCCAAAAACCTCATATAATAGGCAAAACCGATGTAAATTGGCTAGTTTTTATACAAACCCGATTTCAATAAAATCAACCATTTTTTTTATAACAAATTATGAAAAAATTAGAAATGTGTCTTTCCAAATTTCAATCCCACTGTCCATGAATTGTTTTTATTATTTGGATTATATATATATATATAGTCTTTTATTACACTTTATTTATGTGAAGTGAACCATGGTTACATCATGTAAACCGACAATCAAACCTGGTTAAACCTAGACCATCCACCTTACCAATTTGATAACTATGCATTAGAAGGCTTATGACAAGGGTTTTTTTTTTTTTTAGATATATCAACAAATATAATAAAATACCAAAAAATAAATACGATTCATGGAAAGTAAGATTAGAATTTGGAAATACCCATTTTTATTATTTTCTTCTTTAACATGCTAAAACAATGAAAACCGATTGGTTTTGTTAGAACCAAATTCTAAAAAACTGGACGATTTTCATTGATTTGACTGGTTTTGTTGATTATATGTGGTTTTTGACAGATTACACGGTCTTAAGTTTGATATGACTGTTTTAGGTGTCAGTTCAGGACAAACCAGTTCGGACCCCAATCCGGTCCGATTTTCAAACTATTGTTGAATCAGGGCACAAAAGCATGTGTAATTTGACTGAATTTTGAATTCAAGTTGAACCGGAAAGAGATTTCTAACAGTAGTCAATATTCTCTCTCATGTGGGTCCTCTCGCGTCAGCCCATCAAGGGGACGGACGGTCACGTCAGCCACCCTTGACAACTGTCAAGAGGTAGTCTCCGATGAAACAGGATCGGTTTATGAATAGTACCCTTAACTAACACTCACAGCTGCACCCTGTCAGAGGCAGACACATCAGCATTAAAAAGTGACTTTCACTTTTTGTGGGCGCATACTCACTTTTCGGCGCTGATGTGCTCACCGTCTGACAAGGAACGATGGTTTGCGTTCGTTAAGGAAAGCTTTTTTATCCTCTTTGTGAGGAGACACTCTTCGTCCCAAGTAACAACCGAAATTTAAACGGTCAGTTCTTTTGTCCACTAGCTAAGAAGAATGTAATATCGTGCGAGGGAGGCATAAAATGTTCCTCTGCGCAGCGAACGGGTAAATAGAGGATAGACAGAGCAGAGCAGAGCCGGAACAGAGCCCTAATCTCGTTTTCTTCTATTTTGGAAACCAAACCCTAACCAGTTCGATGAAGACTCAATCTCCTCGTCCCTTCCAAGATTTTATGCAGTCGTCGATGTTAGGAGGTTTGTCGTGGGCGATCCTCTTCTATAATTTAATTTCTTTGTTTCTTTCTTTCTTCTGCTTCTAACTCGCCTAGATCTGAAATAACCTAACCCCTTAACACTGATCAATACTACTCTTATACTCCCCCCCCTCCCCCCTCTATTCGAAGTAGAAAATCCTTCTTTGACTTGGATTTTTATTTTTCTGCAAACGTCGTCCTCAATTTATACAAATCTTGGTTAGGGTTTTGAAAGAGGAGGCAGCGGCATGATTAGGGATTTCGTAGATCTGTTGCAGGCGATCTTGGCCATGTCTGTAAGTATATATAGTTTTGCAGTTTTAAACATTTCTTTTTTAACTTTCTTTTTTGATAAAACTGTTCGTATTTCTGTCGCAGTTACGTTATAATGATTTTTTTTCCTCCTTTCTTTGATGTCGTGTAGTTCTTTCCTCAATGTCATCATCAGCCTATGTCTGCGTGCTTATTCGCATTGAAGTTACAATAATTTTCTTCTTATTGCTTCTGATGTTGCGATTCTTCTCTCTCTAGCCTTATTTTTTTGGATAATTTTTCTCTAGCCTTTGCTTTGTTATGACCTATTTTTAGCTGGTCTTAGTGTATGCCACTGGTTGGAAGACTTGATGTGACACTCATATATAGGGATGGGACTTTTTTAGGTTGCTTGATCTATTCGACTGTCCTAGATGTTAAATTAAATATTCTGCTTGATGGAAAGCAATCAAAGGGTGTAATTTTTTAATCACAACTACAACCGTAACTTATAGCTGAGAAACAACATAATTTTATTTACTCTTTGAAGATTGTGTTTAATAAATAAATCAAATAGTTGTTCAGGACGGTCACTTTTCTTGATACATCTGTTCACAGATTTACTTGGTTATAAGGTATGCATGGGACTTGATTTATTGATTTATATGATTTAAATTGCATGTTTTGGTTTTACCTTTCGTGAGATTGGTGATTCAACCACTTAGTGCAAACGGCCAATAGTTAGGACTGTTTTTAGTCTATCAAGTGTTACGTATTTGAAATAGTGTTCTGACATTGTTAATGCACCATGTGAGTGCAATTGCATTGCATACATATAGTATAATGCATAATTTTTATATTGTTGTGCAGTTTAATTCAGACGACATGGTTATACTTTTCGCTTAAGTTTTTTTTATTTATTTATGGCACCTGCCCGGGTTGCCGAATCAGATATATGGGCTAGAGCTTGGTGAGAAGCCACCTTGTGCTAAATGCTCCAAGGTTAGGTTATGATGATTTAACCACTTGGTGCAAATAACCAACGGTTAAAACTGTCTCTAGTTTATCCTGTGCTACGTATTTGAAATAGCCTTCTACCATTATTGATGTACCATGTGAGTGTAATTGCATCGTATACTTCTATTATAGTACATAATTTTTTTTGTTGTTATCATAGTTCTAAAACTCGGCTGATTTGGGTTTGGATTGGGATCAGCCAGGTTCGATCCCGGTTCTGGTTTGAAATTGGCTTTAGCATCAGATCAGGTGATCCATGCACCGGATTGCTGGATCGGCCAATCCAAAGATTTGACACATGGATCGGTCAATCCTGAGTCGGATTGGCCTGGATCGGATGATTTGACTTAGGATTGGCTGTAGGTTGACAATAGTGACCATAAACTCTCATTTGCTCAGTTAGCTCTCCCATACACCAATTTCCATAAATTTTTTTTGATAAATCACATCCTAACACCCTTGTGTGTTGTTTTAAATTAGTTCTTGCGATCAAAAACTTGTTTTTTGATGGATTTGAGTAGATTGAAGGAAGAGGTTTGGGGGTTTTTGCACAAAACTAAAAAATATATGATTTTTTACTCAAATCTTCGTTTTGATTCATTTTGTTTGGTAATAAATTAATAGATCAACATATTTAGATGTTAGATTCACTAATTTATTGCATTAAAAACAACATTTGGGTGACAATTGATGGATTAAAGTCACTTTTTGTAAAAAATAAGCATTTTTTCAAAAATTCAAAAAAAATTCTAAAATGAATATATAGTATATATATATGATATAATAGACCATAGATCTATGGGTTTAGGACCAAAACCCACTGATCTATGGTTGAACATGAATTTTTTTTTTAAATATGTATTTTTTAATTAATCCAAAAATTAAAAACTAATTATTTTTAGATATAATTAATTTTTTTCCAAAAATTTAATAGTGTATAATTTGTTGTTAAACAAATGTAAACTTATGGTGTGATTTTTGTATGTTATTTCACTAAATCCCTATTTTTAAACACTTTTTTGTTAAAAATATGCATTTTTCCGAAAATTCAAAAAATATTCTACAATAAATATAATAGACTGATATATGGTTAAACATGATTTTTTTTATATTTTTTAATTAATCAGAAAATTAAAAACTAATTTTTTTATATATAAATATTGTTTTTCATAAGTTTGCTAATGCATTATTTTTTGTCAAACAAATGCAATTTTATAGCGTGTTAATGACTAGATTTTATTTAAATTTGATGGATATTTATTACTTTATGTGTCTTTTGTATTCTTTAACAAGTTTAAACTTAGAGAAAAGATATGGCTTCAGGGTCAAGTTCAACCAGGAAAGAAAAGGTTCCAAACATTGGTTGATCGCATTGTATTGCATTGACCCCAGACAAAAAGCAAGTGAAATGTAACTAGTGCAATAAGATTATGTGGAGGGGTATGAGTAGGTTGAAGCATCACATTGTCGGCTCAATAGGAGATGTTGAACCATGCTTGCAAGAACCTAAGGAGTTAAGGTTGGAATGCAAGCACACTTGAGAGAGGCTAAGAAAGAAGAGTCTGAAGAAGAAATAAAAAAGAATTATTGCAGGAGTAACTTAGGCCTAGGGGTAGGGGGCATATGCGAGAAGAAGATATTGAGGAGGAAGAAGCCTACGGTTTTAATGGTATGGATAGGCTAAAGAGAGCAGCTTATGGCAGCAATGAGAGAAAATAAACATTTTGCACAAACTAATGAGGCGAGGAAGAGATTCTCTGTTTATGGCCCTCCCACTAGCATAAGAGGGATGGGTTCTCAATATCACCCTGGTAGTGGGTCATCGTCACAACCAACTTTTGGGAGTGGAACCTACAAGGAGCCTATAGAGATTGAGATAGAGATGACACATTCTGAAAAAGAGAAAACTACAGAGAGTCGAAGATCCGCTAGACCGAAAGAGTATAGAAAATAGAGAGCAAAACAAAAAAGAATCAAGGATATGTTTAGAAAAAATAGGGAAGAGGATGTAGGATGGGGGGTATGTCAGTGGATGGTACATGTTGGAATCTCATTCTTTGCTATAGAGAGCCAATTTTTTCAGAACATGTGTGATGTTATTGCACAAGCAGGGCCAGGGATGCGAGGCCCCAACCTATATTAGCTGACAAATATTTATCTGCCTAGAGAAGTAGATGACCTGAGGGATTATATTCAAAGCTTAAAGAGGTCTTAGCTTAGATATGGATGCACCATCATGTGTGACGGATGAACTTCCAAGACAAGGAAGACATTGATAAATTTTATGGTGTATTCTCACAAGGATATGATTTTTCACAAATCAGTTGATAGTATTGGTCATTCAAAAACAAAGGAATATATATTCAGGTTGATGGATGAGGTGAGTGAAAAAAATATTCTTCAGGTTGTGACAGACAATGAAGTATCATTTAAAGCTGCAAGGGGAGATGCTAATGAAGAAGAGAAAACATTTGTATTGAACCCCTTGTGCCGCACACTGTGTTGGCCTCATGCTAGAGGAAATTGGAAATATAAAGCGCATAAAAGAGGTTATTGATAAAAACAAAAAGATTACTAGTGTTATTTACAACAATGCGCAAGCAGTAAATCATATGAGAGACAACTACATAGATGGTCGTGATTTATTGCGCTTAGGGATCACCCGCTTGGTCATAAAGCACGTGGCTTTAGAGAGCTTCTTGAGACATAAACATGCTCTTCAAACATGTTTCACAAATGAAAGGTTATTAGGCTATGTCGGAATCAACGACAAGAAGCAGTAGTCGATTGTAGGAATATGTCAAAATGTGTTAGATAAATTGTTTTGGCATAGAGTTGATGAAGTATGTAAAGTCATGGAACCTCTTGTTAAAGTTTTGAAAGTTGTTGACCAAGATAAGAAGCCCACTTTGCCTTACATTTATAAAACAATGGATAGGGCGAAGAGGTCCATAGAGACCATACGCAATCATAAAATATATATCAAGATCATTGACTCTAGGTGGAATAGACAACTCCACAACGATCTACATGCAATAGGTAATGTGTAATTATTTATAGTTGTTTGTTGTAGTATTGTAAGTAGTTTAAAATTTATGTTTACATGTTAAGTGTCAACTAACTTTATATTATTTAGCAGCATACTTCTTAAATTCGTAGTTCCAGTATACTGATCAAGAAATGAGTTTGAAGAATGATATCATTGTAGGAACGAAAGTAGTAATTCAACAATTACATAAGGATTTGTATAAACAATAAGTTGCAGTGAGAAAGGTAACTAATCTTTTAATTTTGATTCGATTCATTGCATACGAAAGTAATTGTATTTATAGTTACTCTCAGCTAGTCCGAACAAATAAATTAATATGCTGTCTGTGACTCTGTAGATGAATCAATTTATGAGAGGAGAAGGATTTAAGTTAGACCTCACAAAAATTGCTATGAACAAATACCAGCCATGTATGTATACCAATAAATATATAATCTTTTACACCTAAATGTTTACTTTTGTATAAATTTCACATGCTTCACTCTTATTACAGATGAGTGGTGGGATTTATATGGAGATTACACACATGTTCTTAAAGAAATCGTCGTCAAAGTCTTCAGTCAAATAACATCTTCTTTTGGGTGTGAGAGAAATTGGAGCACATTCTCTCTAATTCACACAAGGCCAAGAAATAGATTGAAGATGTCGAATCTTTATAGATTGGTATATATGCATTATAATATGTGGTTGAAGGTTCGCAACATATTTGAAAGATAACAAGATGTTGACTTCTACAATCTTATTGACCTCAACCACATTTTCACAGTTGATGATGTATTAGATAATTGGATTCGTGAGGATGAAGACCCAGTACTTGATGGACACAGGACAGATTGGATTAAGGGTGGACTACAACAAGCGGCCGCTGTTGCACCTAAGGATATAAATCAGGATATGGATGATAGCTACCATGAAATGCACACTTTTTTTTTAAATCCAGGGCCTGATGTTGACGGACCAACAGATCATGGAATTGATGATGAACAGGTTCCACATCCGAGTGTCCAACCCTAGCCCGAGGCCACCGCCTCCCAATCCCACCACCATACAACGCCAACGATTGTTGAGACTAAGTCTAAGACTGATAATGTTGAGCAGGGTTCTGATGATGATAGAGATGATGATGCAGGTACAGGTGGTGCCAATGGCATTGATGCGGGTGGAGGTCCTGGTACTGGTAGTGGTAGTACCCCTTGCAGTTTCACAGGATATGAATCTCAGTACATTGCCACACAGGATTCATCCCATGGTAGTCGACCTACAACTATTAAAGACAAAGGCAAGTCTAAGGCACCTACACATACCCAACATTATGATGGGCAACCAAAGTATAGAAGGTATGGCCATGGATTCTACTCTACATCTCTCTTGGTATGGGATATTCGACGACCAGTACTTTAGATCATATGACAATGGGCAACAAATGTCAACTAATGAGGCATCATCTGCTTCTAATTCGATGTCAATGTTTAGATCTTCTGAGAGTGAAGTCTCAGGCTCACAGCGACATAGAGGATTGCGCAAGCGACGTCAACATGGTGGTGGGAGTTCTACATGTGACACTGATACACAAAGTCAGACTCAATTGGATTCATACCCTATCCCTATGCCCATGCCCGAGGCCGTACCTTATGATCAGCTGATTCATCCTCCTTTTGCATTCCACCAAATTCCACCGTGTATATATGAGGCTCCTCGCTAAGAAATTAACTCAATTGTAGATCTCATCTTTAACTTCAATTTTGATCAATATCAAGTTTTGAGTCAACAGAGGCGTGCAACATATGAGCTTGAGTAAGGGCAACAACAACAACAACAATATCAACACTATGAGCAGTCCCGAGACCAAGACTTCCAATCCACATCCCGTGGCCATGATGTTAATCCTACACCTGATTCGTCACGACGTTCATGGTGGTGCCTAAGCCGCTACCATTAGTGTCATTCTCACACTCTCTACTTAGTGGTTACTGGTTAGTATTAACTTTTAATTATTGAAATTTTCATAGGCTTTTCATGTTTATATTTGATAATTGACATATTGGTATCTCACATTTTCACTTAAATTATGCATGTTTTTGTTTTATTGATTACATATGTGAATTGTGATTGTATGATTTGTATCTATATTTTGGTAATTTTTTGTTTCTACTTTTTTATAAATCTTATTCTTATCTTTGGACTTTTATTCATAAAACATGTTAAAAGTTATAATTTTTTGGACTAGAAAGAAGGTAGATAGGCTCTAACTAACATAATAAAGTTTTTAAAATTTTTCCAGATTTTTTTGATTTTTTTTTTTTAGGGTGATCCGGCTGCTAGCCAATCCGCAGTGGATCGCCCGATCCATGATTGGATCGGATCGGGATCGCCTGGGTCCGATCCCGATCCCGATCCCGAGTTTTTGATCTATGGTTTTAGTAGTTTTTTTATGATAGAATTTTAGAGAATGGGGTCCATAAGACTGCTGATTGTGTAAAATGTTTTAGAGTCTTTTTTGGACTTTAAAATTTGACTCAATGGAGCCCACGTAAAGGCTGTACGACAACGATGGAAATTCCCTAAAATTATGTGAATTTTTAAAATATTTGGTGGGGTTCACCTTACCAAATTGTGAGTTAAGAGTATTCTCACATATTTTGCAGATCTTTGGTTCATGTGGGGTCCACTTACTTGATCAACTAGTCAAGTAAAGTGGCAACCAAAGTCCTAGTTTTTAGAAAGCCTAGATTTTAGAAGATCTTTGTTTTCTTAGGATATTTTTTTGAATTATAATCCCTAATTAAAGGGCTCAAGCATGAATAAAAAATTCAGTGAAGATTATTTGAAAATTGAAGTGTCACGTCTGTGAACTTAGGGTTGCAACCCAACCTTCCTCTCTCCTCTTCTATTAGGTAGAGTCGTGAACTCCCGTACTTCTCCCTCTTCAATCATCTCTTCATCTTATTCCCTTTCTTCCATCCTCCTCTCTCATCTTCCATTAATTCTTCTTCTCTTCTTTAGATAATCTCTTTCTTCATCTTAATCCCCACCTTCTTCCTTCGTCATTTCTCTTCCATTACTTCATCTTCCCAATCAGAATTTTCTACAGTTTCCACAGCCTCCATTGATTTCCTTCAACACCACTCCTTAACCCCATCATCTTTGCTTAAGCTCTTCCACCAAGGTACGCACAACCCTTGGGTGACCCATCTGTACCAATTTCCAATAGACCTCTCTCTAATAAATAGGGAGAGCCACAAATAGGTGGGCTGCACCTTGTCTTGATTTTTTCTGCGCTTTGGAGAAAGGCTTTTGAAAGTATTTATGCGCTTTTTCAGAGGTTTTTTATTCAATTTTAAGAGGTGAGAACAGTATTTGAAGGCTTGATTTACTGTGGAAGTGGTGCTTGATTCTTGGAGTTTCTGTTGAATTTGGGCATTGCATATTTGAGGATTTTCTAGAAATGATACCTAGAGTGCTCAGAACTTTACGAAATTTTTATGAGAGCACCCTGAATATTTGCGTTGTATAACCCTAGAATTTTGGAATTTTTTGATGCATGCCTGCGGTATTTTGGTAATTTTACCAACTTTCTGGAAAATTATAGATTTACCCTTAGACCAAAAAATTCTATATTTTTATTTATGGGTTATTATTTGTTTGTTTAAAGTTGTTTCCCATCATTCTGCATTGTATCCTAGATCATATAATTCTAATGTTTTGGCTTCCGTGGATTGAGTTTATGGTTTTCCTTCATGTAGAATAACTAAATTATCTCACTTTGCTAAAGTCTGTTCCATTATAATGAAGAGGTAAATTCCAATTCTCCTTGATGAAGAGATAGTTTCTCAATAGTATAATGGCTACTGTAACATCTTGTGGCCTACTGAGTTATCTCACTCTGTTGAAGTCCGTTCCACAATAATGTAGAGGTAAATTCTAGTTCTCCTTGATGAAGAGATAGTTTCTCAATATTATAATGGCTACTGTAACATCTTGTGGCCTCTTTTCCATTACCTCGGATTTCCACAACAAGATTTCCTTGCAACCACTTGTGAATTTCACTTTGATGCATATAAGAAGGCAAATCTAATTTTTATTTATGTGGTAAACAAGCATTGTGAAGGTGATTTGGTTTGGTGCAATGACATCTTATGTTTCTTCCAAATGAATAAAGGAATATAATAACACAATGAAAGTCGGATGCCTTCTCCACATGCATTTCCCTTCATTTGAAATCTGTAGGGCACTACTATCTGAATCAGAGTTGCTGAGATCTGTTCTTGATTCAGATTTATTTAAGTTTAGTTGTATTTTCACTAATATTTTGAAACATACCCTGATGTCTGTTTTGGCTTAACATGGCCCTTATGAGTTACCGTTAGACTGGCTTGGAAATTGGAATGCCTTTGAAATAGCAAATGCTTTGGATGTGATGCATCTTGGAATGTAGAGTGTTTGTTGAAATAATACTTTGTACATGTGAGGGTACTATTGGTATTTCTTTTTCTTCTTCTCTTTCTTAAATCTACAGGTTATAACCTAATATTCCTAGTTGGTATCCGAGCAGGTTTTAGGTTGCGAGTTCAAATCCTCCCATGGACCTAATATAGGGCCTCACACCTAGTTCCCCCGCATTAATTGTCCAGGAGTGTCCCTCTTGAGGGGGAGTGTTGAAATATAATAAGTATATTAACTCATCCCTCTCTAATCACCTTAGGATTTTAGGAGAGACGGTTAATTTCTTTAGTTAGTATCAGAGCAGGAGATCCAAAGGAGACGCAGGAGTAGCAAGCAGTCGACTGCTAACGTCACCATGGCCTAGGGCTGACATCAGCAACCGTATGGACTGTCAAGCCAAAGGGAATGGATCGTAGTTTCCGATAGATCTTGATTTTAGATGATTTATGGCGTCAAATCCCACATAGATTGGATTCATTTGTGATTTTCGGGGATGTTTTTTGGAAAAATAGTGTATTTTTCGGTTTTTTGAAGTTCGGATCATTTGGAGATTTCTGATCAGGGTTGGGCTCTCAAATTGGTTTGTTTTGTCATGTACAAGCCCAAAAGTCTAGAGAAACAAACATCACCTAATTCCAGGGAGTTTTGAAGATGCTGCGAAGATTCTCATCTCCTAGTGCTGCCCCCCTCCTATTTTTCATTTTTTTTCTTGTCTAACACCCTCCAACTCGTGGACAGTGTGTGTACACCCTACGTTTGAGTTTTTTTCTCTATTTCATTGTTGGTCCTACAGTTGGTAGGTGCACTATTGGTGGGTTGTCTATGACCGGAGTTCTTGTTTTCAGTGCTGGACTCGTGTGTACAGGAGTTGTGTTAGCTACATCAATCCATGGTACCTAAAATTGTTTTTTGTGCTATGGTGGATTCTTGAATTGGTTGTTTTGGATTTTTTTATATAGCCTTTTGACTGTTGCTAAGAGTTATAATCATGTCCAAAAGGGAACTTGATTCTAGCAGTAAGGGTGAGTCGAGTTTTGTGTCCGGCTCTTTACAGAATGTGATACCTTTGGGGATTCAAAGTGACAAACCTGGAGCACAAATTACTACTGTGAAACTTGATGCGACCAATTACTTGGAGTGGTCCTAGTCTACATGGATGTATATTGGAGGGCGTGGGAAGCTTGGATACATTAATGGCCATGTAACTGAGCCATCTGATTTTGATATTTAAAAGTATGAGAAATGGGAATCTGAGAATCTCACGGTTACTTCATTCCATGCAGCCACATAATAGTAGGGGTTTCTTATTTCCTAAGACAACCAAGGAAATATGAGAATTTGTAGCCCAAACCTATTTGCAAGTCAAAAACTTTGTGATGCAACATGCATGTAGGTTTGTGAGTGTGTGCAATAATAGATTAGAGATCCATAACCAATTATAAATAAACACGATAAACTAGATTCCCATTCACCCATAGTGACACAAATTTTCAGATAGGGTTAATAATGATTAGAGCATAAATAGAGTGATGGAAAATGCAATATTTAGATTAAAATAATCCCAAATAAATATGTCTAAATAGTCCAACTAAAGATTAAGAAACACTTAATTTAATGTAAAGGGTTTATTAGAAAAGAAATAACAAAAGGAAAGGATGTGGTTTATGGAATGATAACAAATTAAAGGTATACAGAGAAAAAAAGACATATGAAATGACTAATGTATTGGGAGCATAAGGTTAACCAACTACTATTCGAAGGAAAGGAAAATAAATGCATTTTTTTTTTTTGGTTACCTATCATTTGGCTTGGTTCACTGGTCTGGTTGAATCAAAATTTGGGTTTGGTGAAAAAAACCTATTATCGTCAAGAAGTCCCTGCCATAAGAGTAGGAAATTGCAAGAATCATTGCTGTGCTTCAAAACTCTTCCGAACACTTCCAAATCTCAGAAACCAACCCCTCTTGATGATTCCTATTGGAATATACTAACAAATCTTGTGAAACAACCCTAGAAAAATCAAGAAAATTCACTAATTTATAGCTCTTCATGTATTCTGCTTAGACAAATTTTCTGGCAAGATTTCGGCTTGCTTGCTATCGGAAAATGTCGGGGGCTGGTACCTTTTGATCCGTCTTCAGGTAAGTAACGTGATGCAACTTATGGATATTAAAAACTCTAAGTAACGAATTGTTGGTGATAAAAATTTTGAGCAGAGGTAGAGTCAGATAACAGAAAATTTTATACGAAAAATTGTAAAAAAATTTAGAAAAACGAAGGGGTTGAAAAAGCTTGATAACCCTCAAAATAGGAAAGGGATAGGTCTCAACCTATGGTGTTGAACTTGGCGAACCAAAGTCTCTTTTCAGGGTTTTGAAAGAAAACTCTAAAGTGGAAGAGAAATCTTCATGTTGAAGAGTACCCAAAGAGACAAAAACTCAAACTTTCTTCATTTCGTTCATTCATTTGTTTTGGGCATGTGAGATTAAATTTATAGCCCACATATCATAGGGTTACAACCTAAAATGTTTCGACTATTTTTCCCCTTTAGTACATTAAAATACCAAAAGTACCATTTTCTCCAAATTATTCCTAGAGTACCCCCTAATTACGTGAAACAAAAAACTTTAATAAAAACACATCTAATAACCCAAAATATATGAAATAACCAACATTAACTTTCCGAAACTCCCCAAATACATAAAATATAAAGAAGCCCAAAAATGACTCTGAATCAGAAGACACCCTACTCAAACCATAAGAATGGAGTGTTCTTCTTCTTCCTCATCTGATACACCTGACATGTACCACCCTGTTTTGACCTGATGTCATTACTTCGTACGAGTCTACCAAGATATTGCTCATCTTTGTTAGGGGGAGAATAGCCTTGGTAGTTACTTTGTTGCCTTACGCAATATGTGGGAGGAGCTAGACCAGTATGAAACATATAAACCTGCATGTCTAACGGATGTAGTGGCATATAAAGAAAAAAATGGAGAGAACTCGAATCTTCAAAGTTCTTGCAGGATTAAATACTGATTTTGAACTGGTTAGGGTCCATATTCTGAGTAGAGACGTCCTACCATCTCTTAATGAAGTATATGCTTTTACCTAGAGTGCGGAGCGGATAAAAACTGTTATGCATTAAGATTCCTCTAGGGCTCCCAAGCGATCTGCTTTACTATCTACTTCAGTCTTTCAAAAGGGAGGTAAGAGTGGCTTTAAGAAGTTTTTTCCACAAGGACCTGAGGACAGGGAGAGGATAGCCTGACACTATTGACAGAGATAAGTTGAAATGTAGCTATTGTGGCAAGATGAGACACACCAAGGAGCACTGTTGGGAGTGATACGGGCATGGATTATGCTCTTCCAAAGAGTGTTGGTTCTGACAATGCACCATCGAGTGAAGCTTCCCGAAGAATGGTTATAGTTCCTGAAGCAGAAATTGAAAGTATGCGCCGATTTATGTCCCAATTGGAGGGGTCCATGATGATGAATCATCCCTTCAGGTCTTCATTTGCCTTTACCCAGTTAGGTACACATGCCACTGCTCTTCATGTTTCTTCCACTACATCTCCATCTTGGATCATTGATTCCGGGGCTTCTGATCACATGACAAGTTTGTTTCCATTATTTTCTTCATATTCTATTTATTCTGGTCGTGATAAGGTTAAAGTAGCAGATGAAACATTATCTTCCATATCTGGGAAGGGAGGTGTTAATGTTTCACCCACTATGACCTTATCATCCATTCTTCATGTTCCAAAGTTTGCGACTAACTTACTTTCCATTAATCGCATTGTTCGTGATTTGAATTGCTCAATTACCTTCTTTTCTACTCATTATGTTTTTCAGGACCTAACTTTGAAGCAGATGATTGGGAGTAGACCTGATGGCCTCTATTTCCTGGATGCACAATTAGTAGATTCTCCTTCGTCAACAGCATGTCACTCTCGTAGTAGTTGTATTATGCATAATAAAGCCCGGTTAATGCAATGGAATAACCAGTTGGGACGCTTGTCCTTGTCATCTTTGAGAGTTTTATTCCCTAGTTTATTTTTGTCTGGTACTGAGTCAGAAGTTTGTCATTTGTTTAAATATGTTTGAACCTCATATCCTATCAGTAATAATAAAAGTGATGTTCCATTTGCATTGGTTCATTCAGATGTTTGGGCACCTTCTCCCACTACTCTTTTTGGCTTTCGTTATTTTGTGACTTTTGTGAATGACTATTCTAGATGCACTTGGGTTTACTGAATGAAGATGAAATGGGAGGTTGCCTCTATATTTCAAACCTTTCATAAAATGGTCCAGACCCAGTTTGATTCGCTCATCAAAATCTTGTGTTCTGATAATTGGGGGGAGTACATCTCCTTTTAGTTGCAAAAATATTTGGTAGAGTGTGGGATTGAACATCAAACTTCTTGTGTTGGCACTCCTCAACAAAATGGAATTGCTGAATGTAAGATTCGACACTTACTGGAGGTTATAAGAGCTCTTTTGGTTGGAATGAGTGTCACAAAAACTTTTTGGTCCGAGGATTTACTCATTGCCACTTATTTAATTATTTGGATGCCCTCTCATGTTCTCAACTTCAAGTCTCCTTTTGCTATCCTCTGTTCAGAAGACCCTTTTTTTCTTGTCCCTCTAAAAATATTTGGGTGTGTTTGCTATGTCTGTATCCAAAAAGATGATCGGACAAAATTGGATCCCTGTGCTGTCAAATGTATTTTTTTGGGGTACCCTTCTACCCAAAAAGGCTACAAGTTCTACAACTTTGCCTCTGGGAAGAAGTTTGTTTCAATGGATGTCACTTTTTTTGAATCTGTGCCATTTTTTCTTCCTCTACCTACTTTTAGGGGAAGAATTTGTGTGAAGAGAGGTCTTTATCTCTGCGTATTCCTTCTTTTCTCTTTCTCCCTACTCCTGTTCATCCATTCTCTTTTGACTCTACATTAGATAAAGGGAAGGATCTGCTGGTGTATATGAGGAGGCAGAAGGACACGGCTAATGCTCCACCTTTGGTTATCGCTTTGGATTTAGGTACTATCCATTTGACCTCTGAAAGAGATGATCATCTACCTATGCTCTTCGTAAGGGTAAGAGGGCATGTACTGATCATCCCATCTCTAATTTTATCTCATACCAGTCATTGAATTCTTCCTATACAGCCTTTGTAAACTCCGTATCTTCTGTACCTATTCCTTCAAACCTAAAATATGTCATTTCCCAGAATCAGTGGAGAGAAGCTATTTGTGAAGAAATGACTACTCTTGAAAAGAATGGGACATGGGAACTTGTTGATCTTCCATTAGGCCATGTCTGATCGCATTCTTAGCCCTTGCTTTCAATGGAAACCTGTATGGTTTTTCTAAGAAAGCAAGAAATCTTGGCATCTGTTTCACTCGGGAAACTGGGGTGGAAAACCACCTAAAATATCGTGCGATTCCATCTAGAAAACAAAATGGTTAAAACCCTCTGCTTGCCATTTCCGACCTAAAATGCTCGGATTTGTCATGGTTTTCGAGAAAATTTCTGCAATGTTGTCTCCAACGGTCACTAACAGCGCACGGTTCCGCCATTAATGAGAAGATCAACTTCAAATCAAGGCTGTGTATATAACCTGCTATTGTTTGTTCTTCTTCCCCTTTTCTCTTTTGTGGTTCTGCCACTACAAAGACCGTGAACGATCTGGTCCTCTAATTTCATTTGAAGAGATGCAAGCCTCTGAAGGAATCTGAAGTGAAGGCTCTGTGCCTTAAAGGCCATGGAAATCTTCGTCAAGGAGAGTAACGTTCAAAGGGTCGACACACCAGTAACTGTATGCCATAGCAAACCCATTTTATTACAATACCAATCTTATATTTTGTTTGAATCTGCAATGATTTCGTTCCCTTGGAGCCCTTTTTGCATTTTTATTCTTCTGATTTTTTATTTTATTTTTCGAATTGTTGATAATTTTTATAAGAATATGCGTTGCTACCCTTTTCATTTTTTTTTTATGGGGGGGAATTGGATTTGATCTGATTTGGGTTGATGCCGATAGAGGAGTTGTTTCTGTAAGTTGGGTTTCTTCAGAAATCTGTGTTTGTGAAAGTTTTTTATCTTATTTTCTTGCACGTTTTCTTTATAGAGTTCCCCCCTTCCCCTCTTCTTTTATTGATGAGCTTATAGAAGGTTTATCTTCATAGAAACGTAAAGAAGATTTCTCATATGGATTTTATGTAAATGAAGACTAATTAAGAAGAAGACTGATACAAGGAAAAAAGCGTTTACTTTATCAGTCTCCATTGTAAAATCCCTTATCGGAGTTGAAAATCCCTTGAATGGGAGGCAGTCATTTGTCTTCTGGAGCTCTTCTTTATGCTGTTGCATTGCCTCTGTTTGTGTTTCCAGCTGATCCTATTGACTAGAGAGAGCTATGATTTGTTCGTTTGCTACCATAACCTTCATAGGGGACTTTTTCTATGAAGCAGCTGAATAAATTTAGCATGATCTAGATTCAGCTTTGATATCATTTGATGTGGGGCAGCCTTTGAAATTCAAATTGTCTAGGGCAGAATTATAATTGGTGGGTAGACTACAAAAGAGTGAAATTAGGGTTTAAGATGGAATTAAAGTGAGAAATATGAGTAATCAGTATACTGATATTTTTAAGGGCGACCAGCTACATTGCTACAATATGGCTGTCGGGTGGAAAAGGGATTAGATGGGTTCTAGTGTTTAAAAGAGAGAAAACTTTGTTTAGAGATCCTTGGTACTTTACCATCAGAGTATATGCAAAAACTTCAAAAGAACTTAGCAAGAAAAGAAAAATAAGTTTTGGATAGTTAATTTAGAAAAGATATAAGGGTTTAAAGAAATTATCATTGGTTTTCCAAGAAGATTCCTAACATCCAAACATCAAACTGAGAAAATGTTGTTTTATTTTCTTTCCAACCTTAGAGTGTTATCAGACAAGGTTGGAATATTGATGCCATTTAGAATCCATATGGAGTCTAAATAAATTCCAAAGCTTTTTTCCAATTCCTAGGAAAGTAAGGGATAAGAATGGAAACAGAGACAGCCTTAGGAAAGCAATCTGTAGGGTGCAAATGGGTTTATACTGCAGATGGTTCGATTGAGAGATATGAAGCAAGATTGGTTGCCAAAAGATATACTCAAACATATCGCATCGACTACCAATAGACTTTTGCACCTGTAGCAAAGATTAACTCAATTCGAGTGTTATTATCCATTGCCGTTAATAAGAGTTGGCCTTTTTAGATGTGAAAAATGCGTTTCTTCATGGTGACCTGCATGAGGAAGTGTATATGGTGCCCCCTCTGGGCTTCAAAATTTCAGGAAGTGAGGGTAAGGTATGCAAGTTGAAGAAAACATTATATGGGCTCAAGCAATCACTAAGAGCCTGGTTTGAAAGATTTAGTGGGAGTTTGAAAAAGTTTGGATACAAGCAATCTCAGGTTGATCATACCTTGTTTATTAAGCATTCACTAAAAGGGACCACAACAGTTATTGTTTATGTTGATGACACAGTGATTACTGGAGATGATCCGGAGGAAGTGCGGATTCTGAAGTCCTATCTTGAGGGTGAGTTTGAGGTGAAAGATTTGGGAACTTTGTGTTACTTTTTGGGGATTGAGGTGGCAAGATCAAGACATGGCATCTTTATTTCTCAAAGGAACTACACTCTAGATTTGTTGACTGAGGCGGGGCTATTAGGGGCCAGACCGATAGAGAATCCTATTGAGGCAAGTCATGGGCTAAACGATCAGGATGAAAAACCACTAATTGATGTTAGAATATACCAAAGACTTGTTAGGAAACTCATTTATTTTGTCTTACAAGATCTGATATAGCTTTTGTAGTTGGGGTGGTAAGCCAGTTCAAGCATGCTCCAAGAACACCTCATTTGGAAGCTACATTTTGTATACTAAGGTACCTAAAGTTTGCTCCAGGAAGAGACCTACTATTTTCTAATAATGGTCACCTGAGAGTTGAGATATACACAAATGCAGATTGGGCGGGATTGGTCACTGATCAAAGATCTACTTTAGGTTATTGTTCCTTCATAGTTGGGAACCTTGTTACTTGGAAGAGTAAGAAACAATCGGTTGTAGCCCGGTTAAGTGCAGAAGCAAAATATAGGTCCATGGCACATGGTATATGTGAGGCACTTTGGTTGAGGATGCTACTTCAAGAGATGGGAATTTCTATACAGATTCCAATAAGTTTATATTGTGATAACGAGACAGCAATTAGCATATCCCATAATCCAGTCCAACATGATCGGACTAAACACATTGAGGTCGATCGACATTTTATCCGGGAGAAGTTGCTATGTGGACTGATTTATATCCCATTTGTGATTACAGAACAACAATTGACGGATGTTTTGACCAAAGGAGTCACTAAAGTGCGACTCCATGATATTACTTGCAAGTTGGGCTTGGTTGATATACACACTGCAACTTGAGGGGGAGTGTTGAAATAATACTTTGTACATGTGAGGGTACTATTGGTATTTGACCAATGTATCTCATATATATATATTAATAAAGTGATACGTATGGGAACTCTCTCATACGATTGCAGCCCCTTCTTCTTTTTCTCTTTTTTAAATCTATAGGTTATAACCTAATATTCCTAGTGTGTTCCCTGTGCCATTTTTCCACACATAAATTTATGTATTTACTTTTGTATAGAGACATGTGTATATGTTCAAAGCAAAGTTTGCATTCACTCTATTTATTTGTTTTTTTTTTTTTTTTAATGATAGAGAAATTTTATTAAAAGGCAAAATAAAGCAACAAAAAAGAGTTCACCAGGATGTAGCTTGAAGGACAACAAAATAAACCCTTCGGCCCAAGCACATCTCCATCTCATCCCCACATAAAGTCGTGGGCATGTTCTTTAAAGTCTGCTTTTATTGAGCACTAGGATATCATAATGTAAGTGTCTACAAAGGGGGCTTCCTATCTAAAAGACTTGTTTTCAAGCAGTCTTTGATTTCGCTCCTTATAATTGCTCCAACAAAGGGCACTTGAGATAAACTTCTAAGTAATTGGCTTATGCTCTCCTAATTAATCCATCATTTGGAGATTAGGCTTTTGAAAATTTCATGGAATGTCCAAGACACACCCCTAGACTTGAGAAGAAAAATTCCAAACCTTACAAGCCACAATACCATACACACATATAGGTGGTCCACTGTTTCTCCTCTTGGCAGGTGAATACACAATTGTTAGCCATAACCCATCCTCTTTTCTTGACATGATTCAAAGTGAGAATTTTATCCAAGAAAACAGTCTATATAAAGAAAAATACCTTTGAGGAAATTCTAGGATCCCATATTATTGTGTGGAAAAGTCAAATCAATTGTCCTCTTCTTTCCATGGTTCCAAATTTTGATTTCAAAGAACATTTTGTTTAGATGAATTATAGAAATTTCGAGGAAATTTCGATATTTTGAGGAAATTTCGATATTTCGTTTCGAAATATTGAAAATTTTATGGAAAGTTTTGAAATATATGCTTTTTAATTAATTATTATTATATAAGTTAATATATTGAATTATTAAAGAT
>JAOXJP010260443.1:0-21072 GCA_025762735.1 Platanus orientalis | reverse complement strand
AAGTAAATCCTTGGGAGCTTTAAAACCAAGGACACGAGAAGGCATGCAATGCATCAAATATACAGCAGCCTGAAGAGCATCTGCCCAAAAAAACTTAGGTACCTGCATATGAAATAACAAGACACGAGTGATCTCTAACAGATGGCGATTCTTTCTTTCAGCCACCCCATTTTGTTCAGGTGTACTTGGATAGGTGGTTTGGTGAAGAATACCATGATGAGAGAGAAAAGTAAAAAAGGTATGAAAAGTGTATTCCCCCCATTATCAGTATGAAGGATTTTAACTTTTGCATTAAATTGTGTATCAATCATTTTGTAAAACTGCTGAAAAACAGATAAAACATCTTGTTTTGATTTCAATAAATATACCCATGTGCCACAAGAGAAGTCATCAATAAAGGTCACAAAGTAACGAAAACCAAATAAAGAAGTAACAAGGGCAGACCCCCAAACATCAGAATGCACAATATCAAAAGGAGATGAACATCTACTCGAACTAATAGGGTAAGAAGATCGACAATGTATTGCAAATTCATATGTTTCACAATAAAAGTCTGAAGCAAAAACAACAGAACATAAAGCAGGAAACAAATGACGCAACAAAGAAAAAGAAATGTGGCCTAAATGACAGTGCCACTATAACAACTGAGCCTTTGTAGAGGCAACACTAGCAGAAGAAAAAATCTGGCTGGTAGGAGAAACAACGTGCAAGCAGTCATCCATCAAGTAAAGTCCCTAATCCTCATGTCCTCTACCAATCATTTGCCTCATTGCCAGGTCTTGAAAGACATAATGAGAAGGAAAAAAAGTGATGCTACAGTTCATGGACTTTGTCAAGTGATTAACAAAAACAAGATTAAGCTTGAAATTGGGAACATGATAGACAGATGAAAGAGACATGGAGGAAATAAGAGAAATATCTCCAATGCCAGCAACAGATGACAAGGAACCATAAGCAATACGAACCTTATCACAACCAGAATAAACACAGCAGGCAGAAAAAAGACTAGACATACCAGTCATGTGGTGGGACACCCATGAGTAAATAGTCCAAAGATGTCCAGGAGTAGACTCAAAGGCACTAAAGGCTGAGGCTGGTGTACCTGCAAACGCCACTGAAGATGGGGAGGCAGCTCTAGAGGAGGAATCTAATTGTGTCATCAACCGTCGGATGGTCTCCATCTCGGGTCTACTAAATGTGGTATTGGAAGATGGATCAGCTGGCACAGACTGAGGAACTGTAAGCTGAGTCTCTAGAGGAGTTACAACATATGCACCAGAGCGACCACCAGATCTGCCACCCAAAAATGCTCCACATTGAGGCTTTCCATGTAAGTCCCAGCAAGTGTCTCTAAAGTGACAAGAATGACCACAATGATCACACCAGAGTTTGTCTCTATCCTCAGAGCTAATGAATTGACCGCGGCCTCTACCACAGCCACCACCTCGTCTCCCTCCACAGTGAGAAACAGAGGCAAGAGCTGACTGTTCAGTGGAAGAAGCACAAGGGGTCATAGCCTGCATATGCCTCTCCTCCCTATGGAGGTAAGAATAGACCTCAGACAGTGATGGTAGGATTTCACACTCCAAAAGATGACTTTTGACTTGCTCAAACTCTTGGTTGAGACCAACTAGAAGTTCAAACACTCGATTCTTCTTAATGAACTGACGAAAGGTTGCTATATCTATGGGACAAAGAGCTAGAAGTGCCTCATAGTAATCAATCTCTTGCTAAATACAGTGACAAGTAGTATAATATGTTGAGATCGATTGTTCCCCTTTCTTTTGTGGCTAAACTTTCTGACGTAGCTCATAGACTTGAGCAAGATGACTAACTTCAGAATAGGTCTTCTCTAAGGCATCCCAAATTTCCTTGGAAGACTGAAGGAAGAAATAGGTATTACTAATATCGGGCAACATAGAGTGAAGCAACTAGGAGACAACCAAGGCATCTTCAACTTTCGACTTCTAATAGGCTGGATTAGCCGGATTGGGGGCATTGGTTTCACCAGAGATGTACCCCCATTTGCCTCTTCCACTGATGGACCACTTGGCAGATTGGGCCCAAGCAAGATGCTAATGCCATCTATCTAACTTCACAGTGGCGATTTGAACACTAGATGAATCATGAACAACTGTTCCCATGTCTTGAGAGGTTAACATAGCTATTGTTCGAGGCTGCGTAGCAGCAATCTCACTGATTTTTGACATAATAATTAAATCCCAATACTACTAGGCACAAAACACACACCAACACACCACTTGAAGCAATACTAGCTCTACAAACTTGCTGAATCATATAAACATACAGTCCATTTCACAGTACTGCACAGTACCTGTAATGGCTAGAACTTGCACAAGTTCCTAGCACACAGCCTGCATACCAACTCCAATAAGCAAGCACAAGCATCCATCAACTATGATAGAGAGGACTGTATATGTTATTCACGCATCTCATATGAACCAAGAGAGGGAAGACCCAAGTCACGTTATGGAAACACGAACAGTAGCTTCGAAAAAGTGCAAGAACTTCCTCAAATCTTAACAAAAAATGATGAGACTTGATCCTATAGATTCCTAGTGAAAAACCGACCCATCCTTTTGAAGGAATCACAGAGAAACACTCCGAGTTGAGAAAATCGAGCAAAATACTCAGATTTGGGCGATAAAACCCCCTTTTTCGAAAATCACTAAAAAATTCTCAAAAAAATATAGAATGCACTCAATCTTCAATACAAATCATATATTTAGGCAACAAACATTTTGATCCACCAAAAACAAGGGTTTTTCACTGACCTATTGGGTCCGTACGGATGGTGATGTCATCCGTACGGCTTGATGATATTAGCCGGTAACCTGCAACTCCTTGCTTTGTAACTTAGCTCTGATACCAGCTTGAAGTATTGTATTAGGTTAGGGTTTGTGAGAAAGAGAAGAAGAAGTAAAAGGAGAAGAAGTAGAAGAAGAAGAATTTTGGGGGAATACGTATAGAGAGATTACCTCTATCATACACACTTATTAAGTATTTATCAACTATACAAATACATGTATAATGCAGGGTACTTACTTACAAGTATACCATCTACTTCCCATTATACTCTCACTACTATGTACAAGCATACAACTATACACCTACAGTATGGTGTTTGAAATCTCACCTAGGTAGTGAGTTTTAGGTGAAAGATCTGGGAGTAATGCGTTATTTTTAAGAATTAAGTTGCATGTTCAAGGAAAAGTTTCTTCATTTCCCAAAGAAAATACATCTCAGATTTGCTAATAGAGACTAGGTTATTAGGGGTTATACCTATAGAGATTCCTATTGAAGTAAGTTGTGGATTAAATGATCAGGATGGAAGACCCCTCATCGATGCTAGAAGATACCAAAAAATTGTTTGGAAGCTAATATATCTTGATTTCATGATACCTGATATAACATTTGTTGTTGGTGTAGTCAACCAATTTATGCATGCGCCAAGAACTCCCCATTTAAAGGCTACTTATTGTATTCTAAGATACTTAAAGTTAGACCCAGGAAGAGGTTTGTTGTTTTCCAATAATGGCCATATGAGAGTTGAAGTATCCACAGATGTAGATTGGGCAGGCTCAGTCATAGATGAAGATCTACCTCAAGCTATTATTCTTTTGTGTGTGGGGACCTCATGACAAAGAGGAGTAAGAAGTTGGTAGCTTGCAGAATATCGATCTATGGCACATGATGTGTGTGAGGCTTTATGGTTGAGAACTTTACTCCAAGAGATGGGTTTGATGTAAATGTTCCTATGAGTTTATATTGTGATAACAAGGCTGTTATTAGTATTTCTCATAATCCTATGTAGCATGATCATAATAAACATATCGAGGTGGATCAATACATTATCTGATAAAATTTATAGTGTGGACTGATTTGTACCCCATTCATCACTACAAAAAAGAAATTGGTTGATGCTTTAACCAAAGGAGTAACTAAAACACGACTTCATCAGATTATTAGTAAGCTGGGCATGTATGATATCCATACTCCAACTTGAGGGGGAGTGTTGAGATAGTGGGGTAGCATATCTGTAAGGGTACAAGTACAGGGAGTATTTATGATTTTTTTGTCATTACTTGTATAAATAAAGGGTAGTATAGGAATTCTGCTAATATACCCCATATAAATAATAAAGTCATACGCTTGAGGATAAATACTCATACGATTTCTTCCCTACCTCTTCTTCTTCTCCTCCTTTTCTTCTTCCTCTTCTTCTTCTACTGCTCATCACAGAGCAGAAAATATACAATTTTTCCATCAAAATCATCTTTCTGGATCATAAAGCCTATAAGCTACCATGGTTAAGAAATCTGATAGATGAACTTGGCTTTCCAATAAAGGACCTATGGACATAGACTGGGGCAGTAACGCTGCCATTAATCTGGTTCACAGTCCAGTCCAGCATGATCAGACCAAGCATATTGTGGTGTATTGTCATTCAATTTGAGAGTAGATAGCCTCAAAGGAGATCTGTCTACTTAACATACAGAGTGAAGGTCAACTAGCAGATACCTTACCAAAGCAGTTAATATCAATCGTTTTCAAAGTATGACCGACAAGCAGTTTAGGGGGAGAGTTATTTGGGCAGATTAATCCTTATTTATCTTAATATCTTCTTTGGTATTGTGTTTCTCAACCGTGTGTATTAGGGTAATGAGAAACAACACAAGTACCATATTCTCCTCACTTCTTCATTCTTATTTTCTTTTCTTCTTGCATACACCACTGCAGATCATTTTATATTCCAATTAAGAGGATTGTGACCATATGGTGGGGTTGGTTATAGCAAAAGCAGGGGGACAAACAATGAGAACTGTGCAGTTCAAGATTTAGCTGTAGCTCATACAAATCAGAGAGAAACTTTACCTTAGCGTCTTCAAACGTTGACATATACCCAAAGGATATTCTAACAGCGCCAGTTGGTTTTCCATGTAATATATCATTGTCATCCCAACAAACATGCCCAGCCTAATATTCAAAAGGAATGAGAGTGATAGAATGTAATTATATGAGCTTTCACTAAATTGAAATCAAACCTATGTCAGCACAACTATTAACAAAAGATGTATAAAGTTGGAGCACGAAGTACCTCAATGTTGGAAAGAAGATCCAGGTGAGATAAACCAATATATTTTGCACATGCACCAGGGTTGCAAAAGCATCCTGTCTACAGAAAATGATAGAAACTACCACTGTCAGTAATCCATCAAGGGTACAGTGAGATAAGCTTATTGATATCATTTTGCTCTAGTTCTCTCAGATCAACAATTACCATTTCAGTATCATATATTGCATAAGCTCAAAATCTTTCCTAACAAGAAAACAACCACCTAAATTTTCATAAGGATAGTGTCACAAGAAAATGATAGGAATCAGACAAGTATAGGTTGTTGTTGAGTACCAGATGGATCCCATACAGATCCCATATAGGCATTCATTTTTTTATGAGGTCAAATCAAGCAATGCGGCTGCGCTGGTTTCTCTAAAGGTCTACTGGATTCTGAGATTATTAAAAATCTTCAAAAGATTCTATTAAAAAGAAAGAAATTGGAATTTTCGCCTTAATATTCTGTTTTGTAATGCAATTAATTTTAATCAGTTATATTTTGTTCTAGAGTATATTTTTGATAGTCAACTTGGGAGGATTTATTTTTATCCCATGTGAAATAGGGTTTTCTTAAGTTGAGTTTCCAAATTTGAGATAAAGTTGTAATAGCACTTCTATTAGGGTCAAGTTTACTAAGTTGAACATGTGGAAGGCCATATAAAGCCATGAAGATGTTTCTGGAGATGAACAAATGAAAACTCTTTTCCTGTCCTAGGCTTTTGATGAGGATCTATAGGAGTAGCAGATGGCCTACATCCCAGCATCCCTGTTTCACTTAGAAGATCTAAGGTGTATCTATGTTGAGATATGAAGATACCCCTTTTTGAGTGGGAAACTTCAATCCCAAGAAAATACTGAGTTGTCCCAGATCTTTAATCTCAAACTCCCTTACTAAGTAAGACTTCAATTGCTTCATTTCAACCTCATCATTATTAGTGACAACAATATCATCCACATATGCAATTAAAGCTATAATGTTGCGAGCATGTCTCTTAACGGATAGAATATGATTAGCCTAACATTGAGTATAGCTATATGAAACCATAGCTGCACGAAAACGCTCAAATCATGCTTGGGGAGAATGTTTTAATCCATAAAGGTTTTTCTTGAGTTTGCAAACCTTGCCCCTACTTAATGCAATCTTAAATCCAGGATGAAGTTTCATGTAGACCTCTTCTTCAAGATCACCATGAATGAAGGCATTTTTCACATCAAACTGTAACAATGGTCATCCTTGGTTTATAACCAAAGAAAGCAAGAGACGAATGGTATTCATCTTAACAACTGGAGAAAACGTCTCCTGATAATTAACTCCGTCAATTTGGGTATAGCCTTTCGCAACAAGCCTAGCTTTATACTTGTCCACATTACCATTTGGTTTTAGCTTAACAGTGAAGACCCATTTACGTCCAATTAGTTCTTTGTCCATGATAAGATCCACAATGTCCCAAGTTCCATTTTTTCCAAACCCTCATCTCCTGTTCCATGACCACCTACCACTTAGGTTTAGATAACATTTCAAACATATTGTGAGGAATCACAACAAAAGACAAGGCAAGTGCAAAAGAACGAGTAGGAGGATATAATGCACTATTAGACACACAATTAGCAATAGGATATGAACAAGCACATTTTCTAAGGGCAATAGGGATATCAGTATCATCAATAGGTTGAGAGAAAGGACTAGAAGAGTTACCTGGGGCAAAGGAGATATCATGGTCTGGGATATGAAGTTCTTCAGTCACAACCTCTTTGGGCTTTCGCTTATAAACTTGAAGACATTTTCCCCCTTACTCCTCCTAACTATCAATATCTACAGCTTCTATGTCCTGATCAAAAAAGAAAGTAGGTAAGGACATAGGGGTCAGAGTCAACATCATCAACAATAAACACCCATTTAAGTATAAACTTCCCAGTAGAGAAGAACGTGATAGTCTCATGAAGTGTAACATCCATGGTAAAAAAATTTCGACGAGTGGAATGATGATAACAATTGTACCCATTTTAAGTGGGAAAGTGTCCAAGAAAAATACACTTCAGGGATTTAGGATCAAGTTTTGATCTGGCGAATTTGTCAATATGCACAAAACAAACACAACCAAAGACCTTGGAAGGAATAGAAAACAACAAAGAAGTAGAAGAGACCAGCTTAATAGGAGATTTGCAACTCAACACCCAAGTAAAGAGCCGATTCATGAGAAAGGATGCAGTCTAAACTACATTAACCCAAAATGTTTTTGGAACATTCATCTCAAACATGAGTGCTCTAGTAATCTCCATGAGGTGCCTATTCTTACGTTCAGCTACCCCATTTTGTTCTTGAGTACTAGAACATGTTGTTTGATAAATGATGCCATGCTCATTCAAATAAGAACCCGAATATATTCACCCCCATTATCACTCTGCAGTATCTTGATTTTCTTGTCAAACTAAGTCTCAATCATCTTATGATAAAAAGCAAAGATTGAAAAAAAACATCACCCTTGTTAGAATATATATATGTAGTTGAGTAAGGGTATTTATGTCTAATATACTACATGAGGGTATTCTTGTACTTTATTCTCTACCAATAATAAATACATGTATGGGAGAGAGAATACATAGAATTATCTACCCTACGTTTTTCCTCCATTCCTTCTCTTTCTCTTCTCTTTTTCTCTTCTCTTCTTCTCTTCTATTCTTCTCTTCTTATTCTCTCCTTCTATTCTAATCATTGGTTGTAGGTAATCAACTTGGTATCAGAGTCAAGCTTCAAACTTCAAAAAGCAGTGAAGGATTATGCTGACGTTGGTAGGCCGTACATTGACGTCAACAGGTATTTACGATTGTTAGAGAGGGTTAACTTCATAGATCGATAGAGTGTGATTTATTCTCTTTTTTGGGTATTTTTTCATAATTTTTTGAGGACCACAGCCATGTTTTTCAAAGGGTTTTTCACAGAGGAAAAAATCGCAGATTTGATAAATCTACTTAATCCGATCAGTGTGGGAGTTTTTTGGAGGGTTTGATCAGAAAGGGCCGGTCTTTTTTTATGAGGAATCATCCGGAACTGGTCTCAACCAATTTGGTTGAGAATCGAGATCACGGTGTTGAGTTTTAGGCCATGCTCCTAACACCAAGCATTGTTCGTATTTTTTGGACAAAAAAAATATTTAAAAAAAAAAAACCAGCAGTAGTCAAGGGTGTCGGATGTGTTGTGTTTATATAAATTTTCCATTGCAAAGTTCATTGTCAAGTGTTTGGATCGATGTTGGCTGCGTGATGTCCGAATTACAACCTAACGATGATTTTGCCCTATCGTTGATGTGTAAAGATTCTGATAATGGACTTATTGTGATGTTAGGGTTTCTTTCTTGTGGTGGGTTCTCAAAAATAAAAAAGGAAAAAAAGGGGCTGGTAACCGTGACTCTTCCTTTGTGCTCTTTATTGTTTGGGTTAGTGACATCTCGTGATTGGGGCATCAAATATGTCAAAGGCCAATGACTTACTTCAGCCCCTTCTGAAGGTGTTGGCGTAGTGGTGAATGAAACTCCTAATGCACTTATTACAACAATTAGATTTGAAGGGAGCAATTATCTCCCTTGGTTCCATTCAGCCCAACTATATATTACTGGTAAAGGGAAGTTAGGGCACTTAATGGGCGAGACAAAGGCTCTGGATTTGAAATCGGCTACCTTTCCGAAGTGGCAAGCTGAAAATGCTCTAGTTATGTCATGGTTTCTCCATTCCATGCAGCCTGAAATCGCTAATACATTCATGTATTTGCCTACTGCTAAAGATATTTGGGACACTATGATTTAGACCTACTCCAAGAACGGGAATAGAGCTAGAATGTATGAACTGCGTCAGAATGTCTCACTTCACCAAGTTGACAGGTTTCTCTCTTCCTACTATTCTACACTAAAAGGAAGGGAAATGAATTCAGTGACTAGTCACAGTAAGTCAACAATCAAACCAAGTCCTCAACCCCTAGCTAAGTCATAACATATCAGAAAATATTGCATTTATCAACATGGCTAGTGTAAGATCGAATACAGAGAAACAGGTTTTGGACATTTTAGAATCAGCTTGACTCATATTCACAACTCACTTAGAGGTCTGGTCAGTTCAAGTAGAGACAACAATTTTGTTCATTCAATTGCATAGAGAAAGTGCATACTACTATTTTGGATTACAGAAAAATTAATTTTTTATAACAAAACAAAAGTAATTCATTATTTTGATGTTGGATGAATTCATTCCAAAACAACAAAGGACATATAGGAAGATTAGGATTTCACAAATTTTACCCGTAGATGAATTCCAGATAAAGAAGCCAATTTTTCCACCTCACGGTATCCAACCCAGGAGCTATCTGGGTGTTTCAAATTAAATGCTACTGAAGGACCCAAATCATGTGATGGTACCTTAAAGAAGAAAAAGGTTCAACATTTATCAGAAATCCCAACAAATGAAGCAAAGTTGAAGAACTACAGGTAATGCACAGAACAAGAATGCAGCAGCATAGTAAATTAACTCATTCAAAGGCTGATACTCCAAACAACGTACATTATACAAACAAATACATATGAAATGCTTCACAAAGTGTAAGATGCCCTTACTTGGGGTTTCAATAGTGACACAAAGAGAGCTAATATTTGTATATTGGAGATCTGAATTGTGTTTATTAGATGGGTCAGTTTTTAAGACATCAAGAATTTCAAAAGCTACTAAACAATTCAGCCAAGTTACCAGAAACTAAATGCAAATTTGGAGGTAGCAAAAGATGATGGTGCTTCTAAGTAATTTCCACAAGTTATCCCAGACTAGAACACAAATACAAAGATAGACTGACTATTGGTGCAAATTTTAGAATTTACATAAGCTGTTTCTACTAGGCCATTGGTCAATCTAATTGACTGGTATTAGAACTACAAAAAGTAAGAGCTACCATACCTAAAGAGAATGAATAATAGCTAGGGAAGTATCTCACAAAAGATAAATCCCATACATTACAAATATGCTGAAACCTTCAACGTTTCCTAGATCTTTGCCACAACCCACTTACAAAATAAATATTTCATAGTTTCTCTGTAATCATTTCTAGAAGAGACTAGGATTGTGAGAATATAATATATATATATATATATATATATATATATATATATAGAGAGAGAGAGAGAGAGAGAGAGAGAAGATAAATAATTATAGAGAAGCCCCCACAATCAGAATTATTACATGTAAATCCCTGCAAAAATATTTCAACACTAAGCCTCAAGCTTGGTGTCTATATTAATCATTCCAAGCTTGCCAAAAACATTATCTAACTATGAATTCACTACCTACGCCCTTCGTAAGAATATCTGCTAGTTGTTTTTTTTTTTTTTTTACTTTACATGTGGATCAAGGTCTCTAGGTGCTGATTCCTAGACCTCAATTATTGCCGATTCTAGTGGGTTATCTTTTTCCAGTGGTGATAATTCCATTGGGTTTATCCTCTTTCATTCTATATTATATTTTATATTTTAATTAAAGCTGAATTCTATTATAATCAACCATAATTCTGATTTTTATGTTATCTGATTCTAAAATCAGCTCAAACCTTATATCTGATTTTCTTAATATCTCAACACATCTTCTGATATTTCTATTTCAATTTTCTATTGTTTCCTATCTCAAATACACCCTACAGCTGATAATTACTTGTTGAATTTTTAGTCTCTATTACTTTGAATACCCAATTCACTTAATAATTTGTGCATTAATTATAAAATAGTTCAAAGCAAAGAATATGTACAAAAAATTTCCATTTTAGATCATGCTTAGCAAATAGTTTGAGATCACATTGTGTCTCTCACCACATGAGAAAGTATTATACAGCACAGTTGTCCAACTTTCTTGTCAAATTCAAACATTTGACGATCTCTACAAACCATATCTTTACATTTGGCAAAAGGGACAGTATTCTCTAAGTCATTCTTCGTCACCAACAAAATTCAGATATTTTCTATGAAAGATTAAATGGCTTTGGAGAAGAGGTTGATCATGGGAGGTGACTCTTCCATAGTGGTGAGTTGGGGCCAAAAGGAGGAGTTGGGTCCCTTAGGATCTCTCCCACATCATTTTGGATCTTAGAGAACTATCGCATGAGTTGAATGTGAAATTCTATGTCCCAAACTATCCTAGAGGGGGCTGAATAGGATATTCAATTTTTAAAATTCTTTTGGCTTGTCTACTTCTTTATTTGATTTTGTTTCTAAATTAATAATGATAGAAGAATAAATATGACAATCAACACAATTAACTTAGATAGACAACAATCACATACCACACAAATTGCATAGAGATTTTAAAGTGGTTCAGCACTATCGGCCTACATCCACTATAGAAAGCTCTTGATTGAACTGAATAATTTTATTAATAATATTTGTCAATATTACAAGTGAAAATTAATCCATAAAAACCTCTACACATAATGGTCTGGTGTCTCCGGCAAACCTAGTGTCTGCCCCCGGTGTCTCCGGCGAGGGCTGAAAAGATACAAGTAAATGATTTAGAGAAATAAATTACTCTGATCAATGCATGACTCTAACAAGGCTGATTTTACTATAGTAAACTCTCAGTAAATGAAGAGAGAATTCTCTTCTAATTTAGGTGTCTCTTAATAGGCGAATCTATGCAATTAAATCGTAGGAATAATGAGCTACTTAATAACAGATATTTATGTTTGAATCGCATGTATGAATCAACTTTTTCAAGATAAATAATTAACATTCACAGCATATCAACGGTTTGATTTTTAAACTGAAACCTTAGAATTCGTTACCTCAAGAACGGCTAGCTCTCGGAGCTTTCGTTACAGTTTCACAGGATTGAACCTATCAATCATGAACCTTCAAGGAAGATGGATATCTTTATTTCACAAGAGATTCGTGATTCAAACACCCTTTAAATGCGGCAAGAGTTATTACAGAAAGAACAGTTTTCTTCTTTAAGGAGCTTTCAATTAGTTTTTGTGCTTCATAAAAACTAAATCATTTAAGATAATGTTTAGATATATATAGGGTATCAAAAACCCTAGTGAAACCTATCAAAATTGAGCTCAAAAGATTACAAAATCGCGAGATTTAAATATGAAAAATTTCCAAAATTTCCGCTCATGACCAGTCATTGATCCAATCGTGACCGGTCATGGCACCCACCAAAATGGGTGCATTCTGCCTAACCGGTCAGGATTGGATCATGCCCGGTCCTATCTTTAGGAACCCCTTATTCGGTAGTTCCTTCATGACCGGTCTCAGTTTGGACCATAACCGGTCATGGCACCCACCCCAAAGGATGTTCTCTGCCTAGCCAATCCTGAAGCTCAGTTTTGAACTTGGCATCATTTTTCATCTTTCGCTATTGTATGCTGCAAGAACTTGCTTCTATGGCCTTAGGAGGTCTTCTAGTCAACTCATCCTAGTTTTTTTTTTGGGTTAGCCTTAGTGAGCATACCATTTTTACCTTCTACGCAAACCTTTTTAGTTCTTCAACGCTAGTGTGACTTTGCTTTTACAACCATAGAGCTTTAGCCATCTTTGATTACCTTGTCGTTTTGGTTAATATTTCTGGGTGTGCTTCCTTGTATGATATTTACATGACACTTACACACACACACATTACATATTTATATTTTGGCATGGATTTGACAATACTTCAACAAACTCCCCCTTTGTCAATCCATAGCAAAACTTTACAACTCACACAACCAAGGTTAAGATGAATTACAAAATTTCACCCCAAGATTACACAGTTACACTCCCCCTCAGACAAACACTCCCCCTTAAGAGCGTGCTCCCAATTGTGCATCAGTCGTCTGATCTGTAAAACATCAAACATACCTTTCTCAAACATGTTTTGGTATTACAAACAAAATTGCAGTTGTGTATGTCTCCCCATTTTTGTAATGGAATGACAAAGATAGCAATAAAAAATTACTCAAGCAACAAATGGATGAAAAAAATATACATCTATTTACGAAGATAAAACAAGAAGTACATGGATATTAAGGGAAAAAAAACAAAAAAAAACTGGCAAATATAATTCATGAAGTACAGAAACATCAGTCTATCAGTTAAAAACAAAAATATACACCTAAAACTAAAGACTAAGCATCATCCTCCTCGATGACATAGTCTTCACTCTCATCCATTCCTAAGGAGGTCCTAAGAAGCTTCTCTCTAGCTTCAACCTGAGTAGAGGTCTTCTGAAAAGATGAGTCTGTACGTGAGAGATGATCCTCAACAACGTCCAGCTGAAATGCCATCCGCTCCTAGCGTGCCTCTATTTTGCTGTCTTTCTTAGCCAAGAGTTTTTTATTGTCAATGACCCATATGCACTTCCTCTTGATATAGGCCTCAAAACTCTGAGTTTCTCTAGCACTAGACATTGAAAGGCATCTAAAGGAAGACAAGAAGATTCTACCTTGGGAGGAGGTAGTGGAGGAACATCCTCATTAATATCCTCATGGCTAGAGTAAGCCGAGGAGGAGGTGGTGCAGGAGCTGGAGCTGCCTTCTGCTTTGCATTTTGAAGCATCTTACGGATCGTTCCTGCATTGATCGGTCTAGCTTGACTCTTTAGGGAAGACTTGAACTGAACCCTGTTTCACCTCATCAAGTGAATGATAATGACGGGAGAGATGAGACTGGTGTGGGGATCCTGCGACTTCAAAGTCTTGTTCATCCTGCTACATAGAATGGCACCAAGATCCATGCTCTTACCTTCCATCACATTTGCGACCAAATATTCCATTTCTCCACTTATATCGGCCTAATGCATTGTAGGGATCAGATTGTATGTGAAGATGCAATACAGTAGCTGAGCAGAGAGATGACAGGTCAACGCACCTAGCCATCCTACCCAATTAACATCCTCAGCACCTATACATGTAGCCTATAGTCAGATATGGCATTGGGTATGCAGCTTCTCCATTTCGAACCCGAGGGATGCCTAATTCTATAGCCAAAATGTTGGGGTTAACAATAATGGTGACCCCATAAACCTCAATCACAAAAAAGAACTCAATCTCACTCTCCACACGAGCATTGGCAAAAAAAATCCAAACTTCAAGATCATGGTAGGTCCCACGAAGCTTAAACAACGGAGTCCACCCATAGTTTGCAATGTAGGTCTCGATATCAACCATCCGCATGGGCTTAGGCTCTACAAATAGCTCGCAAATGATAGATTTCCTGGAAAAGATACTCACAACTTTGTTGCGGCTTTCCTTGTCGTGAAAATCTTGAATATCAAGGACAGGAATATCTAACCTCAGTTCCTTTCATGGCAATGACTTTGCATGGCTCGCAATGGTGTCTTTCTCTTCTAACTGGTGGCTTCTTTCTGCAGCATGTATGGTTTGGCCGCCCCTGCTCTAGTTGAGGAAGTCATTAGCTGCTTGCCTTTGTCTTTCATTTGCCACAACGAACAAGCAAAGATCACCAAGAAGGAGAAGGGAGAGGAGGTGTAGAGAGGTTGGTATCAGGTTGAGAAGAAAGGAAGTGAGGAAAACGAAACGTCTCATGGGCTTTTTTAAAAGAAAAAAAATTGAAAAATTATGGATTTTCCATGCAAGACCTGTCTGGGCAAAAGACAAGACTGGTCTTAGGGTTGGCATCCATTTATTTACTGGATTGCCACGTGAGACTGGTCCGAATGTCTGTCATGACTGGTCCTAGGACCAAATTTCACTAAAATTACTTCATGACCAGTCAACTTGAAATTGTGACAAATCCAAAACCTAGTTTTTGGCATTTTGTTAATTTTTGGACCCTGTTTCATCCCCACACGTCATTGTCTTTCTAGACATATGAGTATTGATCTAAATGCTCAATATTTTTAAATATTGGAATTGTTTGACATCAAGAGGCTTGGTTAAGATGTCTGCAAGTTGATTCTCAATTTTGATGTATTCTAGCAAAACAATCTTGGTTTCTACCAATTCTCGGATAAAATGGTGTTGGATATCAATGTATTTCATTCTTGAGTGTTGAACAGGGTTCTTGGAGATATCAATGACACTCATATTATCCACAAATAGGTTCATTGTTTCTTGTCTCAACTCATAGTCCTTTAACATCTGTTTCATCCAAAGCAATTTAGTTCATCCACTCTCAGCTGCAATGTATTCCGCTTCAGCTGTTGATAGGGAGATGGAGGTTTATTCCTTGCTATGACAGGAAACTAGACAGTTCCCAATATATAAGCAACCTCCACTTGTACTTTTGCGATCTTTCACATTGTCAGCCCAGTCAGAGTTAGAATATCCAACTATCACTGGATTTGTATCAAATGGATACCACAATCCAAGATTGATGGTTCCGTTAACATACTTGATGATTCTCTTGATTGCTTCTGATCGCGGTGAGGTCGGATTCCTTCGGCGCATTTTGATATCTTGCACATACATCAACACTAAAGGAGATATCAAGTCTACTAACTGTTAAGTATAGCAAACTTCTAATCATGCTTTTGTATAGTTAGGTGTCAACTTCCACTCCATTTAAATTAACAATAACCTTTATGCTGGTGCACATAGGAGTACTTGCTGGTTTGGAGTCTTGAAGCCCAAACTTCTTCACTAAGTCCTTGACAAACTTGGACTGGTTCATAAATATGTCATTTTTGGTTTGTCTAATTTATAGACCAAGGAAGAATTTGAGGTCTCCCTCTATACACATCTTAAATTCAGATTTCATGGTCTAAGCAAATGTGTGTGACATTGCTTCATTAATTGACTCAAAAATAATATCAACATAAATCTATACCATGAATATGTGACCATCCTTCTTCTTTAAAAAGAGAATCTTATTAACACTCCTCCTATCAAACTAGTAGTCTAGTAAAAAACTAAAAACTTCATGATTCTTTCATATCAAGCTCTAGGAGCTTGTTTTAGACTATGCAGTGCATTCTTGAGTTTGTATACATGATCAAGTAAATGAGGATGGACAAATCCATCGAATTGTTCCACGTACACTTCCACTTGTAAGAACCCATTTAAGAAAGCATTCTTTACATCCATTTGATATATCTTGAATCTTAAATAGCATGTTATGGAGAGTAAAATCTTAATAAACTCCATTCTTGCTACGGGAGCAAAGGTTTCTTCGAAGTCAATTCCTTCAACCTAAGCATACCCCTTTGCGACTAAGGGAGCTTTGTTCCTCACTACAGTGCCATACTCACCCATTTTGGTTTTAAAGCTTTAGTTCCAATGATGTTTTTATCCTTGGGTCTTTCAATAAGAAACCAAACATCATTCCTTTTGAACTAATTTAACTCTTCTTGCATAGCCATTATCTAGTTTGGATCATCAAGTGCATCCTTGACTTTCCTTGGCTCAATCTTTGAAGTAAAATACATATGATTAATTAGGTTTTCAACTTTCTTACGTGTTTTAACTCCAACCGTAGGATCAGCAATGATGTCCTTTGAGGAGTGTCCCTTAGTTAATTTGTTCTCTTTGGGATGTTGTATGACATGTTGAATTTCTTCAACTTCATTTTCAGACTCACTTTATGAATCGTGAGTAGCAATTCTTTCTTCAGAATTTGGTAATAGAGAATTACTATTCATTTCAACTTGCCAATTTTTCTTGTCATCTACCACCACATTGATAAATTCCTCAATGATAAGCGTTCATTTATTGTAAACTCTATAAACATGGCTCCTAAATGAATATCCAAGAAAACTGGCTTCATCACTCTTGGAATCAAATTTCCTAAGATTTTTTATATCCTTCAGAATATAACAGGGGCTTTAAAATACTCTAAAGTATTTAATGTTTGGTTTCTTGCCATTCCAGATCTCATAAGGTATCTGAGCAGTCCTCAGTCTTAAGTAAACCTGATTTATGATATAGCATGCCGTGTTGACTGCTTTTTCCCAAAACCTTTTGGCTAAATTCATGCTTGCAAGCATGACATTGGCCATATCTTGTAGAGTTCTATTATTTCTCTCAGTCACCCCATCCTGTTGGGGGTCTTGGGAGCAAAAAATTCATGTTTGATTCTCATTTCATTACACCAGTTAGAGAATTTGTGAATTTTAAATTCTCCTCCATGATTGCTCATTATTTTCATTATGGAGAATTCTTTTTCTGTTTGCATCCTCTTGGACAAAAACATAAACTCATCCAAAGCTTCTGGTTTCTCTCTTCAGAAGGCAACCTAGGTGTACCTTGCGAAATCATCCACAACCACCAAGAAATATCTTCTACCACCAAGACTCAGTTTTGGTGGGACCGACCAAATCCATATGAAGTAGATCCAAAAGTCTACTTGTTCCAATCTGATCTACTTTTTTATGTACTGCCCTAGTTTGTTTTCCTAGTTGACATACACCAAAAATTGGATTTTTTACATCGTTTAAATTAGGTAGCCCTTTAATGATCTCTTTACTACTCAGTCTTGCAAGATCTCTGAAGTTGATGTGACCTAGTCTTTGATGCCATAGGTTGGTTTTATCAATTTGTGAGAAGAGATAAGTGTTGGAAACAGTGTTATCTGAATCCATAACATAACAGTCGTCATTTGTCTATAATCCACTAACAATGGTCCTTTCACCATTTTTGTCTTTTATATCACAACATCATTTAGAGAAATGGACTGCATGACCTTTGTCATAAATTTGACTGATACTCAGTAGGTGTGTTTAAGGCCTTGCACATAGAGAACATCTGAAAGTTTAGATAATTCGGGTGCCTTAATAGTTCTTATGCCAATTATTCTATCAGCATTCCCATCACCAAAGGGACACTACCATCCACTTTTTTTTCATATTAATTAAAGAGAAATCTGTCTCCAATTATTTGTCTCAAATATCCACTATCCAAATACCATTTGGAAGTGCTTCCAACTCTAAGAGCAGTGTGCATGACAAGGCACTTGAAGTTCTCTTTGTGAACCCAAGTTTTCTTAACCCATATTTGATTTACTTTGGGTCTTTTTAATTTATCCATTTTCTTCTTATGTTCTAAATTATTATTTTCGACTCTTTGAAAATAATTTCTTTTCTCTTTTCTTCTTGAAATTTATAAAATTTCAAGTCATTCGTCATCTTCCTCCACTCAAATTTCATGTGTCCTAGTAATCCACAATAGTAACATGCAATTTTAGAACTCTTTGAGGAGAAAACCATGGTTTGAGAGTTTCTGGTTATTCTTTTTCTACTTCCTTTTGGAGCAAATGTCTTGCCTTTTTAGAAAGATCGATGCCTAGAGGTTAAGGCTTCTTGAACAGCCTTACCTTTTTTAACATATGTGTGCTTTGTTCTAAGAAGTGCTCTAAACGGAGTGGAGGTGGGTCCAATTGAGTTTTCCTTCTCTTTGCATTTCAAAAAGGCATTTCTTGCACCCTTGTTGGAGACTTGAGAGTTTGTCTTTGAATCTTTAGATTCATATCCTAGTCTTCTCCTATCACCACTCTCTCTACCCATGATTAACATACGTTCAAATTTTCCATCTCCTTGGGTAAGGAGCCTGATAGATTTCCTTTTGTGTTCTTCAAGTAATCTAACATTATCTAAGAGTTCAGAGATTTTACTTGTGAGTTCCATACACCTTAGTGCCAACATTTCTTTCTTTTTTTTCTCATGAAATAAGACAATGTTTAACTCATTCAGTTTCATATTAAGGTAAACTACTTTTAGCTCTAACTCATCATTTCTTTTCTTAAGATTTGAGTTTTCTAAGATATTTTCACTTTCTAGCTCAAGGGAGGAATTTTGTTGTACTTGAATGAGAGTCTTCTCTAAGGAGGTTGACCTTTATGTTAATTCACCTACTTCCTTCCTAAGATCCTTATTTGCCTTAATCAATTTTACACTTTTATTGTAAAGTTCATTATAGGCATCATGAAGATCTTCATCACCTTCATCTTCCTCTTCCTCTACTTCACTATTATTTTGGGAAGCTTCAAGTCTTCCTTCAATGAAAGCAACAAATCCTCTCATCTCATGTGAAGACCCATCTTCACTATATTGGTATTCATCCACAGACTCATTAGAATCATCATCCCAGGTAGCGACCATGGTCTTGTCCTTGGTCATCTTTCTATTTTTCTTGTTTGCACACTCAAAGGCAAAGTGACATCGTCCTTTGCATTCATAGCACACCAGTTCCTCTCTAGGAAATGTTCTCCTAGGGTTTTGATTTTGTCTGTTAAAGGATTATATCTTCCTAAAATTTCCTTCCATTAAATTTCATTATCTTCTTAAATTTTTGTGCAAATAAAACCATCTCTTCATCCGAATCTTCATTCGGACTAGTGTTTTCTTCCATTTTCAAGGAAACCCCCTTCTTCTTGCTAGAATGTCTAAATTTTAGCTCAAAGGTTTGTATGGATCCTACCAACTCTTCTAGTTTGAGTTTGTCCAAATCATGGCATTCTTTAATGGCCATAACCTTTGGATGAAATCTCTCAGGTAATGACCTAAGTATTTTTCTTATTATTTTGGGGTCGTTGATATCTTCTCCAAGTCCTTTCACGGAATTGATAATGTCTTAGAGCCTCATGTTGAAGTCGATAAATTGCTCATCTTCCTCCATTTTGAGAGCTTTAAACCTGGTGGTAAGCATTTGAAGTTTAGATTGGTTGACTAAACTTGTTCCCTCATGAGTGACTTCAAGAAGGTCCTATACCTCTTTTGCTGTTAGAAGGCTAGAGACTCTACTAAACTCTTCCTAACTGAGTGCACAGACTATGACATTTAGGGCTTTGTAGTTGGCATTGTGTGCTTATTGTTCATTTGCATTCCACTCAGCTTTAATTTTGCCCTAGGGTACAATGTATCCATTTACAACTGAGGACCAAACCCCAATCTCCATGGACCTAAGGTATATAACCATGCGGGCCTTCCAATAAGCGTAATTTGTCTCATCAAAATAGGGTGGACGGTTTGGAGCATAGCCCTCATCTTTGGAGGTCATGTGTAACTAAGGATAGGTTATAGGATCTACTCAGGTTGTTAGGCCCACACAAGAGCAACCCCCTCTGATACCAATTGAAATTTTACGTCCCTAACTATCTTAGAGGGGGGTGAATAGGATATTCAATTTTTAAAATTTGTTTTCGGTTTATCTACATCTTTATTTGATTTTGTTTCTAAATTGATAATGATGGAAGAATAAATATGACAATCAACACAAGTAAATTAGATAGACAACAATCACACACCACAAATGGCATAAAAATTTTTAAGTGCTTCAATATTACAAGCCTACGTCCATTATAGAAAGCTCCTCACTAAACTGATTAATTTTATTAATAATATTTGTCAATATTATAGGAGAAAATTAATCCATAAAAATCTCTACACACAATGATCTGGTGTCTCCAACAAACCTAATGTCCACCCCCAGTGTCTCCGATGAGGCCAAGAAGAAACGCTTCCGGTGTCTTCGGCGAAGCCTCAAAAGATACAAATAAATGATTTAGAGAAATAAATTTCTCTAACCAATGCATGCCTCTAATTAGGCTGATTTTACTATAGTAAACTCTCAATAAATTAAAAGAGAATTCTCTTCTAATTTAGGTGTCTCTTAATAGGCGAATCTATGCAATTAAATCACAAGAATAATGAGCTACTCAATACCAAATATTATGTTTGAATCAGATGTATGAATCAACCGTTTCAAGATAAATAATTAGCGTTCATAGAATATCAACAGTTTGATTTTTAAACTGAAACCTTAGAATTTGTTACCACAAGAACAGCTAGCTCTCAGAACTTTCGTTGTGGCTTCGCAGGATTAAACCTATCAATCACGAACCTTTAAGGAAGATGGATATCTTTATTTCACAAGAGATTTTTTATTCAAACTCCCTTTAAATGCAGCAAACATTGAGATGTTCTTCTTATTATTATAGACTTGGTCTGACCCTATAATTATAGACCGGGCTCACTTGGATG
>JAOXJP010260432.1:0-21073 GCA_025762735.1 Platanus orientalis | reverse complement strand
TTCTTCTCCAGCTCCTTTACAAGCCTTGATGTCGAAGTGTGTTGAACAACAACTTTCGGGTTGCTATCACGATCACATCCTTCCCAGGTGTTACAACTTTCGGGCCTCGACAGGTTTCCTTAATAAGGACCCCCGGTTAGTTTCTTAGGGGGTTTTCTCGGTTATATGGTCTTGGTATTTTCCCCTATTAGTTTCTCCCCTCATTCTCGAGTCATGGATTACCTGGCTCGGGAATGTGAATTTTTTTTTATCGTTATTCATTTTGGTGGCTAGTTTTGCCTTTTCAATTATCGAGGATGCATTAATTATGGGCAGGCGTTATGATGATATTTCATTTAATGCGCTACGGCAGCCGAGGGGGCGTGCCTATGCCATTCATGGGTCATGTCAAGCATTGCATCTCATGTGCATCCTGACACAATTAGATGAATGGGATTAAGCCCCATGCTTATTTCGAGATTCGAGCACCATTTTAGCTCCTGGGGTAATCATAACGCTTTGGTACCACCTAGATGGGCAACACGTGTTGGGTTGAGGGTTAGAGATTTTATCTATAAATACGACACTCAAAGGCCATTTTTGTTTACCACTTACATTTTGAATCTCACTTTGTTGGTTTACGTATTTTCCTTAGGGTGATTTTCGATGAGTAACCTGCACTCTGACAGTTATCGTTTTTGTCTATTTCATTCAGTTTCCAGGTATTTTAACTTTGGGTTTTTAGTTTTTCTCTTTTTTGGGCCTTTTCCTTCATTTCCCTCTACTTCTTATTTTACCCAATGATGGTTGGGGATAGTGTTGACTGATGGTTGACGGTGTCGATGACTTAATGAAGGTCTGGCAAAACTCCCTTGAGCAGGCCGCCAGGCCGGCTCCTTTTGATGAAACTATGAGCCTAGCTGCAGTAGGGGAGATTACTCCTGAGTAAGATTTTGCCACTGTGAATTACATGTCTGAGTTGGGGCCGTGAACCCTAACCTGGTATCAGGAGACTTACATCATTCCTAAGGAGGCTGTCCTCACTGCCCCTGTGAGCCTCTTGGCCTTCGAGGCCCCTTCTAGTAGCCTAGCACTGTATGAGCAGGCTCTTTTGGCCGGCCTACGTTTTCTGGTCCTTTACTTCCTTAGGGACCTATTTCTCTATCTCGGTCTGGCACCGGGATAGTTAATGCTTAACACTTGGAGGATAACCCTTAGGTGTATGGTCCTGTGGGAGTTGACGTTCGAGGGGAGGGCCCACCTTACCCTCAATGAGTTTCTCCATTGCTATTGTCCCAAGGAGCAGGAGCCGGGGTGGTGGTATTTCGTGAGCCGGGACCCAATGACTACTCTAGTAACTGGCCTTCTGAGTTCCAACAATGGATGGAGGTGCTGTTATTTTTTCATCTCCGCCGAAGGCTAGGAGTTCCCCTAGGGGAGACTCCCCCCCTGAGGTTTAATAGGGTCTAGATGTCGGGCATTAGCTCTATAGGCGAGTCTTTATTTTTGTGTCATCTATTTCTTTTTATTCTTTATTTTTTATTCATCTCATTCATTTCCTTGTGTCAGTCTTGGACGTCAACGAGCTTTCCCTCGAGGAGGAGGATCACCTCTAGGACATTGTGAACTACCTGATTCATGCTTATTCCAACCTCGTCACCCCCAAGAATTTATTTAGGTTTGGTTTTGGTCCCGACCTAGGTAGTTCTTATGTTGTTCTTTTGCTTTAAAATTCTCTTTTTTTTTACTTTAGCATTTTCTAATCTCGGGTTATTAATGTTTTACAATAATGAAGCCCGATAGGTGGTTCCTGACCCAGGCCAAGCATGCTAAGGCGTCAGGCCAGGGGGAATCAGTCTCCTTGGTGAGGAAGAGGACCTTCATTTAAGGGGGGTCCTCCTAGGCTGAAGTTCGGGCTCTTGAGGCTAATGCTACACAGGCCCGAGTCCCCGAGGCTATCCCTGCCTCAGTTCCAAACACTTCCTTCATCCCTATTATGGATTTGGAGGGCAAAGCCACTAGGTCTCCACCTCCTTGCACTACTGAGGAGGACTTGGTGGCCACACCCGAGGCAACAACTGTGGTGGCCACTTCCATGGTAACTTCTGCTTCTCCTCGGGTGGCCACTGCTAGGCCCACTCCTTCCTCTGCCTAGAATAAGGGAAAGTCCTTGGCGGCCTTGACTTGGCTGTCTAAGTTGGGTACTAAGGTGGATTACTTCCTCGAGGGCATTCCAACTAGCGACCTCGACGCCATAAAGACCCTCCCCTCTACTGCTATTCACCATGAGATGTTATTCTACACGGCTAAGGAAATTATTTTTTGTACATACTTCTATTTTTCACTGATATGTTTATGGCCTTGTAAACCATGGCCTTCATAGCGACCTCTCTCCAAAGGTTTAGCCTTAGCGAGAAGGCCCAAGCTGAACTTCAGGGTAGGCTCGTTAAAACTACATAGGAACTCGGTGCTATTCGTGCTGGCACCAAGGCTGAGATCAAGACTCTAGAGGAGGAACTCCAATGGCTGGATGGATCTAATGTGAGCATGGTCCCCTAGGCTTTGAGGATGAGGCCCAAATTGATGAGTTGACTCGGCACCTACTGTCGACTGAGGAGGAGGCCACCCGGGCTAGGTATGAGCTTGAGTCTGAAAGGAGTTGTCACCTCGAGATGAAGGGGTCAAACCATGGTGGTGAAGGTGGCCGAGGCAGTGGCCCTTGCTCTGGTCGAAGCCAAGGAAGAGAGGGACTGGGCCGTTGATGCTATAGTCGAGAGCTACAGGGCGTCCAAGTCCTTTCAGGTCATGAAGGCTGGGTGCTTCCTTGATGGCTTTGAGGATTTCAGGAAACAACCGCCTAGGCCTTTTCGGACTTAGACTTAAAGCCATTCGACGTAAAGGAGGAAGAAAAGGGAGGAGAAGAAGGAGAGGGGGCCGAGGTACTGAGACCGTGGCCCTGGGAGGTACTAAAGTGGAAACCCTAGGGGTTGACGACCCCCCGACATAGATGTATATTTTTCTTTTTCTTTGTTTTTGTTTTTTGTCAATATAAACCATCCTTCTTTCATTAATGAAATTTCTTTTTGTCCCATATTCTATTTTTCTATGGTTTAGTTTCAGCTTTCCTTTGTTTTTTGCAAAATTTTTCTAAGTGTGGTATGCCTCGTGAAAAGATCCTTAGGTACCCTTCCAAAATTTTTCTAAGTATTTAGGGGTAGGCAAAAAATTTTCTAAGTGTGGGTACACCTCATGGAAAAATCCTTTGGTACCCTTTAAAAAATTTTCTAAGTGTATAGGGTAGGCAAAATTTTTTTCCAAGTATTGGTACGCCTCATAGAAAAATCCTTAGGTACCCTTTCAAAATTTTTCTAAGTGTATAAGGGTAGGCCAACCTTAGAGAATTAACTTATGAGTTTTTTAACTCTTTCTGACCCAGGTGACTTAAGGATCTCCGATGGAACCGCCGAAACTTAAGTTATTAACCCATGTGGGGCTTTTCTTCTGCAATGTCCTTGGGTATTTTTAGGCATCCATTCTTACCTGATACGTAAGAGGTTAGAGTTGCACTTTCTTGATGTTGAAGGGTCGACCTTAGTCTCTTTGACAATAGTACTCACGTCCTGGTATATCTCAAGGCTTTAACCTTGTCCATCAAGGTTTTTGATAACCTCATTCTCAGGAATTTCTGAGACTTTGATAGATGTAGTGTTCATAACAATCGTCAGTTGCTCTCCTAATTGTTGTTGAATGGCACCAAGCAAGGCCTCGTATGCTACCCATGTCCCTTTCGTCTTGTCTTCTGAACTCTCCCCTAAGGGATGGGTTAGTCTTGTGACCTAGGCCTAGGGGCCTGAACTCTCCCCTTAGGGATGGGTCAGTCTTGTGACCTAGGCTCGGGGGCCTAAACTCTCCCCTTAGGGATGGGTTAGTCTTATGACTTGGGCTCAAGGGCCTAAACTCTTTCCTTAAGGATGAGTTAGTCTTGTGAACTGGAGTCGGTTTTGTCACCTGTGCACAGGGGCCTTAACTCTCCCCTTAGGGATGGGTTAGTCTTGTGACCTATGCTTGAGGGCTTGAACTCTCCCCTTAGGGATGGGTCAATCGTATGACTTGGACTCGGGGGCCTGAACTTTGTCATCTTTGCCAAATAAGAAAATTTTATTAATATAAAATAAACAATCACATCAACATTATTAATAACATTTTCTCAGATGTTCAATGTTCCATGGTTGAGGTAGTGGCTCTCCTTGCAACATCTCGAGCTGATATGTCCTGAGTCTATAAAAACTTGCTACTCTGTAGGGTCCTTCCCAACTTGGCTTTAGTTTCCTTTCTGTTAGGTCTTGAGTCACTAGGCTGACCTTTCTGAGGACCAAGTCTCCTATTAGGAATCTTCTCGGCTTTACCTACAAGTTATAGTACTTCGCCATTCTGTGCTTGTAGGCAGTTAACTAAAGTGAGGCTTCATCTCTCTTTTCTTCCAACATATCCAGGTTATTTTTGAGGTACTCGTCATTTTTTCTTTGGGTTAAAACTTGTCATTCTGTAGATGGTCACCCTGATCTCTAACAGGATCACTGCCTTGGTTCTGAATGCCAAGAGGAATGATGTTTCCTCGGTGGGGTTCTAATTGTAGTCTGATAGGCCCAAAGGATACTGGGCAGCTCCTCGGGCCAGAGGCCTTTTGAATCCTCAAGCCTCTTCTTAATGATGCTCAGTAGTGTCCGGTTGGTGACCTTCACCTAACCGTTAACTTGAGGGTGTGCTAGAGAAGAAAAGTGATTTATAATCCTAAGCCCTGAATAAAATTCTCAGAACTAGGCATTGTCGAATTGCTTACTGTTGTCAGTGATGAGTACCTTGGGTATCTCAAATTAACACACGATTGATTTCTATGTGAAGTCCCAGATATTTTTTTCGGTGATCTTGACAAGGGGCTCTACCTCTACCCATTTTGTGAAGTAGTCGATCCACTAAGAATTTCATTTACCTCTTTCCTCGAGGGAGAGGCCTGACAATGTCGATTCCCCATTGTAAAAAAGGCCACGGATTAGTTATCGAGACTAGCTCTTCAACAGGCTTTCTTGGGATGTTGGTAAATCTTTGACACTTGTCACACTTCTAGATGAATGTACTTACATCTTTTTGTATTAAGGGCCAATAATACCCTGCTCTGATTAATTTGCTGGCTAGCGCTTTGTCTCCTGAGTGGTTCTTGCATACCCCCTCATGTACTTATTGGAGAACATAGTCGGCTTCCTGACTAGATAAGCACCTTAACAGGGGACGGGTAAAACTTCTTTTGTAGAGGGTGTCATTAATGAGGAGATATCGACTTGCCCTCACCTTCACTTTCCTTGCTTCATCCCTGTTCTCGGGTAATCCTCCATCCTTTAAGTATTTTATGATTTGGTTAGCCCATTTGGGCTCGGGGCTTGCCATATCGACCTCTTAGCTTTCCTCTGTCTCAATGCTTGTCTTGGTTAAGTTCTCCATGAAGATCCCAAGGTCGAGGTTTTCCACAGTTGACAACGAGAGCTTGACCAACTTATCGGCTTTCCCATTTTGTCCCCAAGGGACTTGTTATATACTAAACTACTTGAACCAAGATTTTTCCTTTGCTTCCAGTGCCTGATACTGCTTCATCCGTTCATCCCTCGACTCATATTCTCCCAATACTTTCCTTATGACTAGCTGAGAATCACTACTGACTTTCACTTGCTGAGCCTTAAGGACATGAGCAAGCCACAACCCGATGAGTAAGGCCTCATACTCTACCTCATTATTGGTCTCTTTAATCTAAAATATGATAGTGTATTCAAGTTCAAGTTCCTTTTGGAGTAAACAAGATGATCCTCCCACCGACAGACTTGCTGGTGGAGGAGCCATCAACATTGAGCATCCATGTTGTTTTGGTTGCTTCCGTCTCCCCAGGTTAATCTTCCTATGCTCGGGCCTTATCCTCTGGCGTGAGTATACACAACGATAAAATCAGTGATGACTTGACCCTTGATAGCTCCCCGGGGATGGTACTTGATGTCAAATTCGCTCAGTTTCATCGACCATTTAACCAGCTTCCCCGAGGTCTTGGGCTTATGCAGTATGACCTTGAGTGGCTGATTAGTGAGCACTCGGATAGTGTGCACTTTGAAGTAAGGTCTTAGTCACCTGACCGTGATGACTAAGGAGAATGCCATTTTCTTGGCTTTCAGGTATCTTTCCTCAGCTCCCTTGAATGCCTAACTGGTGTAGTACACATGCATCTGTACCCCATTTTCTTCTCTAATTAGCATAGAGCTGATAGCTATCTCTGATACCTATAAATAGACATAGAATAACTCACCTTGCTTTAGTTGGTTGATTAATAGTAAGCGCTCGAGGTGAATTTTAAGTTCTTAGAAAGCTTTGCTGCATTCTTCGTTTTAGTCGAATACTTCTTCAGTAGATGAAAGAAGGGGAAACATTTATCAGTAGCCCGGGATATGAACCTGCTTAATGCCACGACCCTTCTGGCTAGTCACTACACCTCTTTGGTGTTCCTTGGTGGTTGCATCTCGATTATGGATTTGACATTCTTGGGGTTTGCCTTTATTCCTCATTAGGAGACCATAAATCTAAGGAATTTTCTAGTGGACACACCATATGCACATTTCCTCAAGTTGAATTTTATTTTATACTTCCTTCGTGTTTGAAATGTTTCTCTCAGGTTAGCTAGATGATGCTCGGTCAGCAGGCTCTTTACCAATATGTCATCCACATACACTTTGATGTTCCTTCCAATCTGACCCTTAAGCATCTTGTTAACGAGTCTTTGGTACGTAGCCCCCACGTTCTTCAGGCCAAAGGGCATAACTCGATAGTAGGAAAGCCCTCGATTAGTGATGATGACTATCTTTTCTTGGTCGGGGTCATACATCTTTATCTGATTGTACGTCGAGAAAACGTCTATAAAACTGAGGGTTTGATTTCCAGCTGTCGAGTCTACTAGGGTGTCGATCCTTGGGAGAGGAAAGCTATCATTGGGGCATGACTTGTTGAGGTTGGTGAAGTCAACACACATCCTCCACTTTCTGTTCGGCTTTCACACCATAACAACGTTTACCAGCCACTTGGGCTAGTGGACCTCCCTTATTAACCGGGCTTTGAGTAGCTTATCCACTTCCTCTACAATGGTCTAGTTCCTTTCTGGGACGAAGTTTCTTTTCTTTTGCTTGATGGGTTTTATAGTTGGGCTTACATTGAGCCGATATTCCACTAGGTGAGGGTCTATCCCGAGTAAATCCTCATGTGTCAAGGAGAACACATCTCGATTGTCAATAAAGAATCCCTGTAGTTACTTTTTGAACTCCCCCAACAGGTCAGACCCTACTCAGGTTACTCGATTAAGTTAATTAATGTTGAGGGCGACATCCTCGAGGTCTCCCCCTGGCTCTAAAATTGTCTGAGTTGTTTTGTCTCTGACCTCTAAACTGTCCATTGACATTGTCTCCTTTGGGATTGCTTCTCCTTTGAGAGTGGCCACATAACATTCCCGAGTAGTCACCTGATCTCCTTTGACTTCTCCAATGTCTTCTTTAGTCAGGAAGAGCATTAAAAGATGATAGGTTAAGGTAACTGCCCTCATTTGGTTTAATGCCAGCTTCTCGAGAATGGCATTGTATGTCGATAGGCAATCAACCACTAAGAAATTAACCACCTTAGTGATTTGTTTGTCGCTTGTCCCAGCGGTCACTGATAAGCCAATCAATCTAAGGGGGAATAGCTTATCACTTGTGAAACTGACCAAAGGTGATTGGACGGGCTTAAGTTTGTCTCGACCAATGCCCATTTGGTTAAAGGCTAGGAGATAAAGGATATCCACCGAGCTCCCGTTATCAACAAGGTGTGGCATGTTTTGTAGTTTAAGATGAATAGGGTCACCACCGGTGTGTCATCGTGCAACTGCCTCACTCCTTGAAAGTCTTCTTCAGAGAAGGTGATGGGGGAATGCTCTATCCTGTTTTGCTTGGTCGATCTTTTTGTAGTCAACATCTACCTTTTTTTCAGCACGTATTTTCTTGACATGGGATTTTCTTGCCGAGCTGGACTCTCCTCCCCCAATTAGTCCTCCTGCTATTACCCTGATCTTGCCTATTGGGTTTTTGGGTATTTTCTCCTCTCTAGTTGGGGGATTTCAGCGGGTGTTCTCTCATCCAATCGGGGGTCTTCCTGTCATGAACTTCTGTAGTCGTCCTAGTTGAATGAGGGCTTTTATCTGTTCCTTTAAGTCGAAGCACTCGTTGGTATCATGACTATGGTCCCAATGAAAACAATAATACTTGTCCCAGTTTCTCCTCTCAGGTAGGGCTCGGATCTTCTCGGGCCACTTGATGCTCGGGTCGTCTTTAATATGCATGAGTATCTACTCTATCGCTGCATTGAAGGGGATATAATTTTGAAATATGCTTGGGGGTAGATTGATCCCCCAGGGTCTTGTTCTACCATTGTTGTTGCCCCTAGTAAGGGAGCTCCTTTCATCTCAAGGGGGCTGTGGCTCCCTCTCTCTTGTCAGACTGAGGATTAGCCCATCTCTCCCGCTGTCCTGCTCCCGTCGGGTGTTGAGAGTATCCTTGGCATTCATGTGTTGTTGTGCCTTTAACATCAGGTCGGCCATGCGTGATTGTGGGTTTTTCAATAACGAGAAGAAGAACTTGAAGGGTAGCAATCCTGCCATGAGGGCGGCCACAGTTACCTTCTCTTCAATGTCATCAACTTACAACATCTCTTTATTGAACTGGGACATGTAGTTTTAGAGGGATTCACCTTTGTTCTGCTTGACATTTAGCAAGTAGGTGGCAGGCTTCCTGTGTCTCTGGCTGCCTATGAAATACCCGATGAACAGTCGACTGAGCTATGTAAAATTTGATATACTCCTGGGCTTCAGTCGGCTCAACCACACTCAGGTAGAGCCTTTTATGGTGGTTGAAAAAGCTCGATACATGATCTCGTCAAGTGTTTCTTGAAGATTCATATGTGTTTTGTAGGCCTCCAGATGGTCAAGAGGGTCCTAAGTACCGTCGAACATCTCCATTTGGGGCGTCTTAAACTTGGCGGGTAATGGTCGAGCCATTACCTCGGGAGTAAACGGGAGGTCCGTTCTTTGGATGAGGTTGTCGACCGTTGCTGGGGCTTTCCCTTTGATGGCCTCACTCATGGTTGCCATCTCTCCCATCACATCTTCCATCTCATCTTCCCAAGGGTTGAAAGTGTGAACCCTTTCTCTATGCTAAAAGATACGGTTTGATTATCAGATTTGGAGACCAGTAGCGCTTCCTTCTTTATTATCCTGTACCAGGTCATTGTCATAGCTCCCACCCGGCTAGGTGGGTGGCTCCCTCTATCCATCTTCTTGATTGCTGGCTTCAATCCTTTGGCCCCTCAGCTCCCTAATTATCTCCAGATTTTGGTCCATGAGTAGCTGTATGTTTTTTATTAGGCCTTGGATGCACTGTTCAAGAGCGGCCACCCAAGGTACTTTGTGGCGGCTTTCATCAGAGATGGTGGTTTCTTGTCCATCAACTTGGGCGTGAGGGTTGTGGTGAGGTCCCATTGATCTAGTCTCAACCATGCAAACTTTTGGTCCTTAAGGATGATTTTCCACAGACAACGCCAACTGATGATACCAGAATTGCGAGCATCTCGGTACCAGTTAGATGGATGCACAGTTGGCCAAGATCTTTGGCGAAATGGTCCTTGCAAGATGAAGCAAAAAGAACTATGACACTGGTGGGATGTCGGCTTGAAGCTTTCTGACGATCAAGTTAGATGGAAATAGTTATTGAATGTAGAACTCTTGCTATGATTATTTTTCTCATACTTGTTAAGTTGAACGTCCCTCTATTTATAGGTTCGAGTAGAGGCATATCAAGTAAGATTTTGCTCAAATCTTTCAGTGTCAATAATGGCAACATCTTGGATTTGATGTGGTATAGTTGACACAGATCTGGTCTTTCTGTTTTAGTCGAGATCGTCTGTGATCTTTAGCACCAGATAATTGGCTGTGGGGTGGCTTCCTTTTCTTGGTGCTTAGTTACTTGGGACCTGGGACACGCCCTAGGACTCATCCTAGGGATTTTAAGGTGTCTGACATCAAGGGTAAGTGATGATCCGATTTAAGACCCCTCGAGACTTCTTCTCTAGCTCCTTTACAAACCTCAATGTCAAAGGGTCATTGAACAATAGAACCTTTCTTAGGTGGCTTCACTATCCTTCAAGCTGCTATCATGATCACATCCTTCTCGGGTGTTACAACTTTCGGGGCTTCAACAGGTTTCTTTAATGAGGATCCCCTGGGTTAGTTTCTTAGGGGTTGGGGTTTTCTCGGTTATATGGTCTCAGTATTTTCCTCTATCAAATATTTATAGTACCTTTACTTTAGTTTAGACTTTAGAGTTTATAATTAGTTATGTCTACCTTGCTATGGTATCAAACTATTACTATTTTCTGTAGTTTATTTTTGGATTTTCAAGTTATGATACAACACAATATTTATATTTATCAAGAAAATGGGTAATACTAGAACCAAAATACTATATAGAATTTATTATTATTATTAAATATTTTTTATATTTTATAAATATAAAAATAAAAAGTGACATGACTCCCCGAGTTCACTCCAATGACTTCCGAGTAGTCTCCGCTCCTGAGTAGTCCGAGTCGAGTAAAAAATTCGAGTTGACAAACTTTGAGAAGATAACTAAATTTAAGATCCGAATGCACAGTGAGAAGAGAGAAAGAGAGAGATTAAGAAGATGAAGATCACAAACAGTATCACATTCCTTCTTCTTCTTCTTATTCAAATAGAACTCCCTAGAATATAAAGGAACCTCTTTATTGTTCTTATTTTCTTTGAGAAAACCCTAATACAATCACCCAATATCACACGTCCAAAGCTCCTCTAAATTCTCTATATCAAAAGTCTCTATTTAATTATTTTTTAACACATATTTATAGGGGCGAGAAGCAAGGTTGCGACAACCTTAATTAGAAAGAGAGGGACAGATGAATTAGGATTCTGTAGTCACCATCATGCGACAACCCTAATTAATAAGGAAAATGCGAGTGCGGCAACCCTAACCTACTCCCACATGTCTCTCTAACAGAAGGAAGTGGGAGTCTAACAGAGGGAACTGGGAGTGGCACTAGGTTGCCACACCTCACCTTCCATTTTTTAAAATACTTCAACACTTTGTAATCTCATTTTTCCTAAAAGAATGTTATTTTGTTTTTTTTTTTTTTTAATTTTTTGGCAAGGGTTATTTTTTTTGTTGGTTACCCTTGTGTTTTCTCCGGTAATGAAAAGACTCTTTGACTTCAAATATTTTGTTGTTTCGAAATTATGTACCCTTTACAACACGATATATTGAATGAAGGAAATCCCATTTGAGGTAAGTGTTATATCCTTACTTTTGTTATCACTGTGTAATAGTGTTATTCCTTTTATAAGAAGTCACTTCTTGGGCTGGGATTAGGTACAGAAATCAGTTTTTCCTGTTGTATTAGAATGATATAGGGGGTTGACACATCAGTGCCAAGAAGTGACTTTCACTTTTGGGGGGTGCTTATCACTTTTCAATGCTGATGTGTCCACCCCCTGATGCCATTCTAATACACCAGAAAAAGCTGATTTCCGTACCTAATCTTTTCCGCATTGAGGGAGCAACCCTTCCCCCTCAAAATCGTTTGATTCTGTTTTGGTGGTTGATTAGACAGCCAAAAAGACTTCTTTTGGCCTCTGTCCTCGGCGCCTAGGATAACAAAAAGTCTCAATTTTGTGCTATCTAGCAATTGCGCGGTCATAGACTAAAATTTGGCTAACGGTGATGTTGGCTGCCTTTATCGTCCGAAGTGTGAGTATCACTCAATGTAGTTGTCTGAGGGCTCGAAAGGCTTACATAAAAAAATAATAATAAGAATAATTATAACCATATGTGAAATTGTAACATCTTTTAATTTCTGTCAATGGGTCTCAATCAAAACCAAAAGAAAGTATATGAATATTTATTTATATACTCATATACTTTCTTTTGGTTTTGGTTGAGACCTTAACCAAAGAAAAGAAAAAGAAAAAAGTATTTGAGATGAGGTTGTGTCAACCTAATGGGTAGCTAAAATAAGGGCTGTGACCGCTTGGCCCAAGTCCTAACAATAGGCTATATATTTGGGCAAATTTCTTGCTAACAATATTGTCTTTTAATATTAATGAGAAGACAATATCATATTACTCCAAAATAGGGCCTAACAGCCCTATTAACAAGAACGCTATCTTAGCTAAAAAGATCCGAGAAACTCGCTTGCACCAGATTATGGCCGACTTCATTTACTGATCTAACCACATGAATGAAGACACAGCTATTAAACTCTGAAACAAGAGCCTTCCACTCTTCCAAAGGATGACATGCCCTCCTAGGGCCTCTACTACTTAAGTTTTTACATATACTGATCAGAATGTACTTTTCATTTTAGGTAAATGAAAATGTCCTTGATTAATGCCAGATTGGTAAAAATGTAATGATGTACCCTACCACTCTATCGTTCCCTTTTAGAAGAAGAATAAAAAACATTTGGTCGAATTTATGTAACGTTTAGCTTAGAAAATTTCATTTGTTGGACCTATTCAATTGTGCGACTTATTTGATGGTAAGTCCTAGGTGTTAAATACCTGGAGGAGTTGAGATGATTGGAATCATATATCAGTCTCAGTGGAGAGACATCACCCCAGTGGCACATGCCACGGTGCATATCTATTGTGTATTTGCAAAACCACCCTACCTTAAACCTTGTGGCTTCCATTTGAAAATTGAAATGAATTGATTACATTACACGTGGCTTCCAAACAGGTCCTTATTTTTGTTCAAAGTCAGGAATCATGTTACGTCACGTGTTTTTATTTTTAATGGTGGAAAGAATCTGTTACACCCAAAACAATAAGTTACTTCATGTCCCCACACCACAGACTGACACGTGATGGGTTTTTGAATTAGGTGCCTCTTTTAAATGGGAAGCAAATATTCATTAGAACATTTTTTTTTATTTTATGTTTTTAACCCTGTAAACCCTATTTTATGGGTACTTATTTTTTCATTTGAAAACTGTTTTTAATATTTTAACATTATATATCTCATCTTTTGTGTGTGGAGACACGGGGACAGATAAATTGGGGGGATATCTCTGCGACGTGATGATTTATGCCGGGCTTGGAGCCACCATTTGTGGGGCTCTAAGTGCAGGCAAGTACTGACAGTCCCATACACTTTGTCAGTACTTGCCTGCACTTGGAGGCTTGGAACCCCCTGAATGGTGGCTCCAAGCCCGGCACAAATCATCATGTCACAGAGGATTTCGCCCGATAAATTAGGTGTAACTGATCCTTTCCTTTTTAATAGAGATGATTCGAATCCCCCAGCTTCTTGGCTTTGACATCTTGAATCTTTGTGTTTTTTTTTTTTCCTGGAGAGCAAGTGGCCGCCGGGCTTGCATCTTATCAGACGTTATATCAGTCCATTCAGACCGGACTGGAGATGATTCAAACTCTCAGATGAGACCTTGTGGTTAGACTCATTGTCGGTCTTTTAAAAAACAAACTATTGTAAACTTCCAAACCTCACAGGTAGTAAAGAAAATTTGTAAGCTCCCACAGAATCTCAAAACAATGAAGTGATTTTTATTGCTTTGTATTGTGTATTTACAGACTTTTGATACAACAGAAATTAAAAAATAATACATGTGGCAGGTAGTGCCACGGTAGGACAAGTTCATGCTGTGCTGACTGCAACAACTTTGAATGAGTTTGAATAATTTTGAATCAACGTGATTCCTGATTGTTGACGAGAGATCCATGGGTGAAAGGGATTCGTGGGCTATTGAGTGGGAAGAGATAACGATAATGCTGATGTGGAATCGTTATCTATAATACGCCCCCGCAAGTGGTGAGTCTTGGAAAGGAAGCTAATTAAGCTTGGCTTGTAACAACTGAAATCTTGGAGTAGAGAGAGGTTTGGTAAAGATATCAGGGATTTGATCTTTAGTAGAGATGTAATGTATTTCAAGCTTCTGTTTAGCAACTTGGTCACAAACAAAATGGAAGGCGATCTCGATATGCTTCATACGGTTGTGAAATATGGGATTGACAGTGAAATATGTAACACTAATATTATCACATCACAAGATTAGACATTTTGGTTGCTTAATGTGAAACTCACATAGTAGAGAGTAGCAATAGCATCGGCTAAGGCTCCGTATTTGGTTTCTATATTTAAGCAGACAACAACACGTTGCTTGCGTGATGACCATGAAATGAGATTAGGATCAAGAAAAATGGCATACCTTCAATGGACTTCTGCTCATCAAAACACCGAGTTTAATCAGCATCAGAGAATGCTGGAAGTATGAAATTGGAAGATCGGGTAATTGGAAGACATGTATTGATATTCACCTTAGATAATGCAAAATACATTTTACTAGAGCCCACCGAGAAATGTTGGCTTGTGCATGAATTGACAAACTTTATTGACTGAAAAAAAGATATTCAGCCTTGTAATAGTAGCATATTGGGGAACACCTACAATGCTGCAATAAAGAGTTGCATTAGAAAACAAATCACCTTCATCTTTGCAAAGCTTTGTATTTGGTGAAAATGGATTGGATACCGGTTTAGCTCCATCTATAGAGCATTTCTTGAGTAGTTCAGCAATGTATTGACGTTGGGTAAGTAAAAGACCTTTTGGTGAGTGAAATACCTTAATCCCAAGGAAAAATTAAAAATTCCAAGTCCTTAGTTGCGAATATTTTTCCAAGATGAGAAATAAGGATTGAGATGGCAGCTAATGAGCTCCTAGTGACAATTAGATCATTGATATATACCAAAACATAAAGAATTCCATGAGAGTTTGATTGGATGAATAGTGAAGTGTTTGTATGGGATTCAACAAATCCCTGAGATAATAAGAAATTGCTTAATCATGCAAACCATGCTCTTAGGATTTGTTTAGCTCATAGAGAGACTTCCAAAGTTAGCATACGTGGTGCAGATAATGGGGATCAATGAACCTAGGGGGCTGTTTCATATATATGTCCTCATTAAATGTCTCATGAAGAGAGACATTATTAATATCAAGTTGCTTGATCACCAAACCATATCTTGTGGCAAGACAAAGAATGGTGGGAATAGTTACCAGTTTAACAATCGAAGTAAAGGTTTCATTGTAATCAACGATCTCTTGTTAGTTGAAACCTTTTGCCACAAGGCGAGCTTTATGATATTCCACGGTCCCATTGACATACTTTTTAATGCAAAAAAAAAAAAAAAAAAAAAAAAACACTTACAACCAACAATATTGGAATCTGGTGTGGGTGGCTGAAATATCTAAGTGCCATTCTTCATTAATGTGTGAAACTCATTGGCCATAGTTTGGTGCCATTTAGGATTTTTTGTAGCTGCAGTGACACGAGTGGATATAGGTTCTTTGGTGGAGGTGGTAAGAAAGCAAAGGGGAAGTGGATGTTTGGTTGAGAGATTAATTAGTTTAGGTTTCCTTGTGCTATTCTCAGTCCTTGTTACCATTTGGTGAGTATGGCTAGATGTGGTGGAAGGAATAGTAGGTAATGTGGCTGAGGTGGAAGCACATGGCTGAGGTGTAGAAGTGGGCAGTTGGTCAATGAGGGTGATGGAGGGAAAATGAGGTAGATGTGGTGACGAGGTAGGTTGGTCAATGCAAGGTTGAAGTGGAGTGTTATCTGAGGCATGAATAAAAGGCACAACTACAGCAACATGGGAAGTGGGAGCCCAGTGGGAGCTGGTGGCATAAAGAATAGGTGGTGGTGGTAGAGAAACTTGAGTATCAAAAAAGGCCTGATGAGATGAAAATTGTCCACTTGCAAAAGAGAAATCTGTTTCATCAAAAATAACATTACGGAAAATTTAGACCTTGTGGAGACATAGATCAAAGAATCTACATCTGTGGTGATGGGGACTGTAACCAATGAAGATACACTTTGTTGATTTGAATTCGAGCTTGTGCGCATGATATGGGTGTAAACATGGTAACATGCACATCTAAATATCTTGAGAAAATTGTAATCCAGAGTTTGGAAAACTAAAGGGTCTAGGTTATTAATGACATGTGAGGGCAATCAATTGATTACATATGTTATTGTTTCACAGGAAAAGTCCCAAAATTTCATGGGAACTGAGGAATGAGCGAGTAAATCAAGACCAATATTGACAAATATGTCGGTTCTCGCGCTCAATAGCACCATTTTGTTGATAAGTGTGAGGACAAGAAAAGGTGATGTCCAAAATCAAATGAAGCCAAATAAGAGGAAACATTGCGATATTCACTACCCAATTGCTCTGTAGATATTTATTTTCTTAGCAAAGAGATTTTCAATAAGTGGATGAAATCTAATAAAGCAAGATAATACATCACTTTTCCTAGCAATAGGCAAAATCCATGTGTATTTACTGAAAGCATCCATAAAGTGAACATAAAAGCAATAGCCGTTAAAAGATTCAATAGGGCCCGAACCCTAAACATCATAATAGATAGTTTAATGGTCCTTCAACTAGTGTAGAAGAAGTAGGAAATGGTAAGATATGATTTTTCCGTTGTTCGCATGCTTCACAAATTACACTAGTTTTATTTGACGAAATTAGTGTGCTGAGTTTCTTCATGATGGCATGGACGGTGCGAAAGATAGGGTGTCCAAGATGTTGATACAAATAGGTTTACATATCATGAAGAAGGATAGCTTTATTTCCTACCGTGATGAAGTAAAGCTGGTAGAGGCCATTAGTGCTCAGTCCTTGAAGTAGGATTTTCCCTGTTTTGATATCCTTTATACAAAATGAAGATGGACCAAATTCGAATAAACAATTATTATCCATTACAATTTTGTTAATAGAAAGCAATTTACATTGAACATGTGGGACATATAAAATGTTATTCAAATGTAGAGAGGAAGAGGGTCTTTGACTAGTGGATGAGAAAATATAACTAATATCCAAACCCATGTCATTACCAAGTTTAACTATATCGTTGCTCATGTAATCAATGGAGAAATTAAGATTTTCCAAGTCATTGGTGATATGATGAGTTGTGCCAGATTCTAGATACCATTGATCATTGGATGTGGGAACGAGAGACATGTTATATGCATGTGTTGGCTCAAAGATGAGATGGTACTGGAATGTATTATTGAATCCATTGTGATATCGAAGAGTCACATGGCCAACATGGTTACAAATTTGGTAGACTGAATGGCCGGATGAGGAAGCATCTTGAGTAGGGCCTCGATATGACCCATTAGATTGCCCACAACCATGATCATGAGTGAGGACTCTTGGAGTTATAAGTGGTATGTTGGTTTCGAATACTATGAGGTGGGGTATTGGTGTTGCGTTGTGCTAAGCTAGTAGCTAGGAGAACATCAGAAGCAATGGCAACCTGAGAAAGGAAAAATTCCTCTATCAACAAATAGCCAAGCAGGTTAGCTAGTGAGACAAATTCAACATGAGTTGAAATTGAGGTCTGAAATGGGTTGTATTCAGAGGGGAGACCATCGAGGATATATAGAATTAGGTCATTGTCGGATACAGAGCATGTAGCAACAGACAACTGATGAGTAAGGGTCTTTGCCTTTTGAAATATTTTTGAATGGGTTCAACACCCTTTTCCAAATTTTGTAGATCCATACGTAATTGGAGGATGTGGACATGAGAGTGTGCCACATAGGAATCTTCAAGAGCCTTCTATACTTTAGGAGAAGTTGAAAACCCAATTATCTGGGCCTGAACATCTTCCTTGAGGGAGGAGATGAGCTAACCAAGGAGTAGTTGGTATCGACGATGCCACATGATGAAGTCAAGATTAAGAGTTTGTTCAGAGACATGTTCTCTATTAGATGAGACAATGATAAGGTGTGGTGGACAATATGTAGAGCAATCAACAAAACCAAGAACATCGTGGCCTTGAAGATGAGGAAGTAGCTAGGAGGACTAGATGTGATAATTATTGAAGTTAAGTTTTGTGGTGATAATTGGATAGGAAGAAGGGAACAATGATTTGGATTGAGTTGAGGTCTGTTCAGTGTTGGTGGAGGAGATATCATGATGAAATATGAGTAAATAAAGAGGAGTTTAAAGAAAAATTGGTTATATGTGGAATTGCTCTGATACCATAAAAGTGTCATTTGAATCTCAAAATAATTTAGTGATTTTTATTGCTTTGTATTGTGTATTTATAAAGTCTTAGGAAACAATTGAAATTCAAACATATCCATGTGGCAGATAGGTGTCACAGTAGGACCAGCTTATGTGGTGTTGACTTCAAGGACAAGTTTGAATGAGTTTGAATAACTTTGAATCAGCATATTCTTGGTTGTTGATGAGAGATCCTTGGGTGAGAGAGATACTTGGGCTGTTGAGTGGGAAGAGATAACGATTATGTTGTTGTGGAATCATTATCTCTAATATGTTCTCTCTGAATAACTCCCTTTGTTATTTAGAGCTAAAATGTTTAAGTACAAGGAAGAAGAACACACACAAAAGGCATTAGGATGGGTAGCCAAAGACCTATATGGATTTTTTTCCCCATTTCACTTCTCCAAGAGGTATATTGTTATGCCTAGATTAATGATTCAACTTCATGAACCAAAAATCCAGGTTAGTTTTACTTGCAAGCATACAAGTTTTGTAGTACATTACAAGATCAAATCTACAAGGATTGACTTAAAAAACAAAAACAAAGATTACATATGAGAGAAAAAAAGAAGAAAGAAAAGAGATCTGATTCAGGTTTCCACACCGTAGTATGAAGCAACAATAATGTGAAAATAGAAAAAATATATTAAATAGAATTAAGGCTTTAAGGATCTATTTAATAACGTGTAATTTATTTTGGATCAAATTATTACGGTTAGAATTGAATAAAGATTCTACCTAACCAGAATAACACATCGTTAAAACATCAGAAATAATTACAGAATTGAAAGTTTGAAACAAATATGTAATTTGTTAACAAGTCACAGGGAATTTCTAGACATTTACCATACCTGAAGTTAACGATAAGTCAAAGAGAGTTTATAGACTTGAATATTTAACAAAAGAAAACAAAACATCTAATAAAATAAATATTGTATCAAAATCCAAAATAAACTTACAAATGACTAAATTTCTTTTCTAATATTAGTTTGGCCTTTAGCCCATTATCTTCTCAATATAAGCCATGGAAATAAAATACTAAAACCCTAAAAATTAAGAAGAGAAAGGAGGAGAAGTGATAAATTTGTGCATAGGCACACTCTTTTTATAGTGGAAAAGTGAAAGAGGCCAAGGCTGCATTTGGAATCGAACTATTTAATTGTTCCATTGGAAAAAATAGTAGAATTAAATTCTGTAGAATTGAGAATTTTACCATTCAGATGCACATTTGACATTATGTGAATTCCACATGAGCCACGTGACATTGACTTTAATAGGTTCCACATGAGATGGTTAGTGTTTTTCTACCAAAAGAGGTATTGATCACTTTGGGGTGGATAAATCGATTGTTTGTAAGGAATGCAGCAATGTCGTGGGGGCTACTTGCATGAAAATATGATGAAGAATATCAAGTTCATGGTGGAGGAATTGTTGAATAAGGTCTTGCTGTGCATGGGGTAGTTTGATTTGAGAGATGGGGGTGGAATCAATTCAAGCATGGATAAATAGAAAAGAAATGTGAGGGATTATAGAGTTTTCTAAGGGTAGAGCTGAAGGTTAGGCAAGTGAACAGAGAACTTGTTGGGTATGTGAAAATTGGCTAAGCTTCATAAAGCTGTAGTTTTAGGCATTGGGCTTCTTGTCCTACAAATGATCGAGAATAAAGATGGAATCACTTCTGCAATAACTGACCCAAAATCAGCAAGCTCTTCATCCAATGCCTCACCATCATTCTCGCCATTGTCCTTTGTGTAAAACACATCTACTTCATCCCCACAACCAGTAACCTACTTAAATGTGCTTGACCATTCTTTCTAAAACTTGTCCCCATAAAATTCTCATTCCATAACAAAGCATGTCAATCATAGATATCGCTAGAAAAATAGGAATTGGGTTTCATCAACTGGTGACCACATTAGAGAAACCCAAAGAGCCGAATCTCCCATTGGGCATGAGAAATAGGTGCAGACTCCTTACCCATTGACTTAAGATCATCGATCCCTTCTAGAACAATCATACAACTTTTCAAACATAGAGATTCCAATTGATCTACCCTTTACCAAAGCTCAAAAGCAGTTATCAATGCCTCTTCTATCGAAGTCATCTCTTGCTATGAAAGGTGTTGCAACGCTACCTCCATCTTGGAATGAAGTTGAGGCTGAGAGCAATGCATGATTCCATGGTGAATAGATCCACTTCTAGTATGCTGGATCGTTTGGGCTGTTGATAAGGGCATCTCTCCCTAAGGCCATCTATAATTGCAATTTGCACATCTTTCTTGGATTTTGATATCTCCCACCTACAAAGATATCAAGAGAGAGATGCATAATCACGAAAATGAAGTTTCATCGCATCAACATTTGGAATTGAATTCAGCCGATTTGGTCCTAATTTTCGTCACTCCATTTCTATAAGGAATTGGAGTTTCCAATTTCATGATACTAAAATGGGATCCAAATGATAGAATTAGAAATGGGGGGTGAAGTTGGTATTTTTGTCCTCAGAATCTGCAAATCCAAACACACTCCAAAAGATCTCCAAATTTTCAGCATTCACGTCATTCCAAATTTTCTCAACATTTCCTTCTATTTTTTACCTTGAAATTATCTGAATTAGAAAAAAAATCGTGAAATACAAATTTGTAGAGAATTGAATCCTTTTTCCAACCCCATCAGCCTTTGCTTAATCAAAATTTTGAGTCAAAAGCTATGGCCAAAATACCGAAATGACTCAAAATTCCTTTTCTAGCGAATTTTCTAAAATAGGCATGGCATGAAGTGAAGATCTTTTTGCTCATGGGCCCCAAACATTTTTGACCTGTTTGCCCCATGAGTGAGCTGGTCCAATGTCTAATCA
>JAOXJP010260431.1:0-35306 GCA_025762735.1 Platanus orientalis | reverse complement strand
ATCATCATCATTATTATTCAGTGGGGAAATATGTTTTAATTGAGTTGTTGTCATAGAGTCATGCAATGTCATCCTTGTGATTCTTTTTACAAACTTGAAGTAACTGGCATGAACACAATATTACATTTTGGCGGTTAGCTTGTTATTATTTCATATTTGAAGCTAATATTATGTTCAATCATATTGTTATCAATTTGCACAAATGAACCAATTGCTTACTACTTTAGTTTTAAATGGTTATATCATGCTGTATTTCTTTGTTTATTAACGTGTATGAACTTGGTATTTTCTCTTCTTTGTGGGGAAATTTAGTCCAAGGGAGAAATAACGTACGAGGTGAAGGACCCGGCCTTTTGTTATACAATTGTGAAGAACCCGGGAGATTTTTGTTCCCTTACTGCTCATGTCACAAGATGGTTATCAGAGGTCGAAAGTTGTAAGGTGATTGATTCTATTGAATATCCTCTTATAGGATCTAATAAGACTATATTTCCATTAGCAGAGGTGAAAGATATTAATCAAATTGTATGGCCAATATGAATTCAGTTGGCCTATGGAAGTATGTGTCTGTAAAGGACACAGTTTTTGTGTTCTTTATGCATGGCCTGACTATGAATTTATCTGCACTTTCAGTCAGTAGCCCCCTCTTGGATGGAGGAGAGCCCAAAACTCCAAGATGTTGAATTGACTGAATTAATGCATGGGTGACCAAGCTATATGTATGGTTTGGTTTCAAGGACACAACTTCTATATCCATATTGAACAGCAATGTCCAGGCCTATATTTGACGCTGTAACTTCCATATCAATCTTTTGGTAATCTATCCATTTAGTCCATTTACAAATGATTTGCTATCTGTTTTTGTAATAGATATGGAAATTAGATGCAATGTTTAATGCTGCAAGCTTTGCTGCAAAAGTATGTGCGAAAATGGATGGTTGCTCTGGGACCCTGCATACCCCATGCTTGCAAAGGAAGATTTTGGATTATTTCAGCAGCGATGAGAACGACCCTCATTGTGATGTCCCAAATATGATGGGCAGTAGCAGGTTGGGACAAATTCTTATATTTTTAAATCTTATGTGATAATAGATTTTAGAAAAAGCAGAAGATAAATTGGAGACTTTCCAAATTCCAACTGAGTTTATTTTTTAGTGTAAAACTAATAGAAGAATATCAAGGATGGGAAGGTTTGGAGATGCTGGTCCATATGCTTGTGGAAGTGGAGCAGATGTATAGACAAGGGGTGACAAATATTGACTGGACTAGCCAACTTGCCTGGTTTTTCTAGGATTTGTGCGACTCGACTATAACAAATACCCTCCCCCATTTTTACATTACAAACGGACCCAGCTTTGTTGCTCAAACTTATGTCAGGTTTTGGTTTTGGGTTGACTAATCCCAGACAAGCTTAAATCTGGGATTGGGCTTGGATTTGCCATTTCCTAATCAAGCCATAGCCCATAATGTGAGGGTCTCTATCAGGGAGGTTGGGAACCCACCATTGGATGGATCTCAAAGGACCAGGTAGATGCCCTAGGTGAATTTAATCAATTGGTTCAGGCCTAGTACATCTAGTTATGGTTGTGACCCCTTGAATGGTGGGCTTAACCACATCTATGCCATGTTTACTTCTGGTGAGGAAAGTTTAGTGTCGTCCTTTCACCATGACATTCCTGTTAGAGATAGGTGTTTTGTTGTAATATACTAATACACTGTCATTGACATTTGCAGCCCATTTTTGCGAGCAGACATAAAGGTGAGGTTTTTGCTGCATTGTTGTTAAGTTTGAGTTTGGGGCAGTCTGTATTTTGGGAGTTAAATCAGATTTTATTTGCTTTTTGTGTGGTGCAACAGGTGTTTTTGCAGAGTAATTCACATGCTAACTTCACCCCGAGAGCAGTAGCAAGGATAATGCATGGCATTGCCAGCCCAGCTTATCCATCTTCAATTTGGTCCAAAACTCATTTCTGGTATCTCAAAACTAAATATGGTTTTCATTCAAATGCTTAGTGTGAATCCATGTGTTTATAGGAGTGCAACCACCAGTTAAGCATGGGAACCTGAATAGAGCAGTAGAAAAGACCAATTACACCCTAAAGTAAATCATATATATGGTTTTCTTGTCCTGCCACTTGTTATCTACAAGTCAAAATTCTTGCTGGCGTATCTTGGAATATGCCAGGTAGCTCATTGGTGTTTAAATGACAGGATTACACCGTCTATTAAAGCAGGGGTGTGGACTTAGCATTTTATGGGTCCAACCTAGGAGATCTACCGTCTAAATGAATGCAATAGATTGGGTGGTTATGATTATCCAATACCTTGGTTTTGGCATTTTTTTGGGTTGCCACTTCTGGGATTGTACCCACACCCTGACAGTCATACTGTATATCTCTTATGTGGGATGCATTGAATGGTGCAATTTAATTCATCTAAGTTTTGTGGTGTGTTTACAGTATATAATTCAGGGTTCCCATGCAAGTGATTTTTTTGTCATTTTCTAGTTCAATTAAACTGCCAAGCTAAGGTTAAAAAAACATGGCTTCTCATTCACCAAAAAAAAAAAAAAGGCATCTCCTAACTCCTAACCTGTACGGAAATTCTGGACAGGGGGCGATATACACAGATAGACTTCCCAGTTGTAATGGAAGCAGCAAGGATGGAGCTCATGAATTTTGTTGGGAAGGATGTATTATAACTGTAAGTACATTATGTGTCTTCCTTTGTAGCAATCGATTTAGATTTTCAAAGGTCAATTGTTGTAACAATGGATTTAGGTAAGGTAAATTATGATAAACAGTTTTACCAATAAAAAAAGAAAAAAAAATAATAAGAGCAGTCATTAGACAATGTAAGGAAATGCCTCCATTTTACCAACTCTAATGATTGATTACTTTGAGATGATTCTAGTTTCATTACTTTAAAAAAAAATCCGTCTGCATGAGTTAGGCTTGAATAGAGGAAAAGAGAAATTCTGCGTACATATGTTGTGTGCACAATGATTAAACACTGAACCTGATCATTATCAGATTTGTATCAGCTGAATTAATTGTTCAATGGACCATTTGAAAGATGGCCCACGATTTGGTCCAGATCAAAGCAACGATTGCTCACTTGTACTTTTCAATTGATAGAATTTTATGTCTAATTAGCAAAGTATAAAAATTTAAATGACTCCATATTTTAATGTTTAAATGCTTATGGTTTGCTAGCGGGGAAAAAAATTATTAGCATCTTAACAGATTTGTAGTATTCAATCAGCAATTGAAACTTCTTGGTTATAACTTCACTAGCTGTGTCATTGCCCCAAGCGCAAAGATAAGGGTGGAATGGTAGAATAGGATTCATGTGGCTGACTCCTAAGTTGTTGGCATAAGGCTTTGTTGAGTTGACTGAGTTGAGCCTTTAAAAAGATTAAGAACCTAGGTTTCTAGGAGATAGGACAATGTGCTCTACTGAAGAAGATTTTAGAACTTTCGTGCTACACAAAGCAAAGCCATAGTTTTCAAAGGTGCATTGCTTTCAACGCACCAATTTGCATGTTAGAATAAGAGAACCGAGTCAATGTCTAGTTGTTTGTATAGCTTCTGTTCAACCGTTGCCTATACGCATCCACTGCTTCTCTCATTGGTTTTATATCTGAGAGAGGACAGAAAAGGTGGTTGGCTACGAAACTTTAATCTTTCTAATTTGTTAGCTATGAAGCTTAATCTTTCTAATTTATTAGCTATAGTTTATTAATACCGGGATTCAATTTATCGTCTATTATTTGGTTAAACTCATATACATCAAATGGGAAGAAGAGACGGTATCAAAAAAAAAAACAAAAAAAAGGGAATTAGAGACGTGCACCTTTTACCTTTACCAAAATAAAAAAGAAGTGCACCTTTTGAGGTGAGGATAGCGTGAAAATGGAGGAATATCCACTTACATTTAATATAATAATCAGAGGATGACTACAGCCTAAATATCAACTGATTAAAAAGATCTATTCCGTTGTTAAATGCTAATAAAGTAATTGTACGCATGGCCCACTGAAGTCGTAAGTTGGGATGGTCACGACCATCATATCATGCCTGTTAATTTTGGATTTACGGAATAATACGGTTCATTTGACTTAACCTCGTGATCAATTAATGGGAGGATGTTAAAGGATGAGACAATTGGAGAACTTGTTTTATTTAAACATATGATTTTTTAAAGCAATGTCAAGAGATAGCAAGTAGCCTAGGCCAAAATCTTAGCAGGAGGAGAAGTGTTGTGAGGGGGTGGATTGTATCCGCTCCTCTTATCTTATGCTCCTCTCTGCACCCTGTCAGGTGGCGGAAAATCACTTGTTGGTGCTGATGTGCCTGCCCCCTGACAGGGGCAGAGAGGAGGGATAGAATCCACCCTCGTGTTGTGATCGCGATCATCTACCTGATCTGATTATATTCATTTTTTATTCCCCTGAATTTCTTTTTCATCCTCGAACGGTCCAGATTTTGTGCACACACCCAAGTGGGGTAGGGTTGATTGTATACATCTTTTAGGTCAAAATGGTACCCACCTTAATAAATGGGTTGGCTTAGGGTTGACTCATATATACATATATCCCTAATATGATACGATACAAATCTAACTCATCAACATGAATTACCACATAACCCGTGAATCCGACATGAATCCAATATGAAATAAGTGAATTAGGGTTGACTGCAAACGTGTTTCGAATCGAAGCGATTCAACCTGTTTTGACACAATTAATAAATAGATTATATTCAGGTTGAACCATATAATCGTATACCCTTAGTCCGACACGACACAAACCCAACCTGTCAACAAGAATTGCCACCCCTAACATAGATTGCCTATGTACAGTGGAACGCTTAATAAGCTAATAACTAATGTTCATGGAGATCTAATTTATCAATTAGAGTTATCTGCTATATATATATATATATATATATATATATATATATATTATTTTTATTCGTTGAAAAGTAAATTATTAATCATTGTTTTTTTTTACCGAAAGAAAAATGAAAAAAAGATCGTTGTTGAATATTAGTTAATGGAGGGTCTACTGTACTAATGATTGAAAAAAGTGTGGGGTGGCATATTCTCTCTATCACTTGAACAAACGAAGCATATTCTAATATCCAATAATCTGCTAAATAGAAAAAATACGAAAGAAACGACGCGTGTTCAGTTCAAGTGTTCAAACCGTCCGCGCGAGGGGGGAGAGAAGGAAGAACGTCAGTTAAGAAGGGAAAAAAAGAGCTTATGCCCTAGAATCTTCCTAGTCTTTACCCAACAAAACTTAATAGTCGCCCTAAATCGTTAGAGAAATGGTCGTCTTCTCTCTCTTCTGGGTCTTTCCACACATCTTCTTTTCCCTGGATCTGTAGAAGAAAGAACAAACAGAAAGCAAAAACAAGAAATTGGTAGTTTTGGTTGATAGAAAGAGGGAAAGAGGTTACTGGATTTATCTGTACGAGAGATACAGGATGGATGACGCAGCGGCTTTATCATCGTCGTTGATCCAAAGCACAGTCCAGACCTCTTCTTCTTCTTCTTCTTCTTCTTCATCCATCTTTACTAATTACCCTCTCATTTCTGCTCTCATCGCTTTCATTCTCGCACAATCCGGAAAATTCTTCACTACCTGGTACTCTCTCTCTCTCATATTTTCTTTTTATAAATTTTTTGAGATAATCTTGGCGTATAAATTAGAGAATTCTGATCTGATAATATTAGTTTTCTTTGGCGTGGAAGAGCTTGGACATGTCGAATGTGTATTCACTGTGAATTTTTTTTGCCATTCCCTCTCACTGAGGATTCTTTATTTTTATCTCTCTTTATTTATTTTGAATATTTCTTATACCTTCACCTGGATTTACAAGAACACGGTTTTATTTATCTATATAGTTTCGTGGATTGAACACAGAGAAGATCCAGAGATTCGATGTGATTTTCTTATACTAGTTATTTGATGTTTCGGGCAGGATAGAAAAAATACTATTGTCTTTTGTGTTCCCTACATGTTGGGCAGGATTGCCATATATTACCTTGATTCTCTACCATTCAGCAGTCTTTAACCATGCTGTTTCTCATTTTGTTGATGCATAAATGTACTTCTTTACTTTTTTGTTGCATCTAGCTCATGAAAATATCTGTACATGATTTTCATAAGAAAAGTAAGGAAGTATAATGTACAACAGCCTATGGATTTGAGAGATAAAAGACTATACTACAAGGGGAACAGTGGTGGGTTGATTTTTAGGATTCTGATTTAATCAAATAACATAAGGTTTATGGGATTTCTTAAGGAATAGATTAAGGAATCAAGAAATCAACCATTTTTGTAAATATTTAAGATGGATAGTCGAAAATGATTTAAGAAAGAAGAGAAGGTGAAGAAAGAATGATAAGATCAAGAAGAAGATGATGATGGTCAAGAAAGAATAAGAATTAAGAAGGATTCGAGAGAAAAAACTTACCTAAGATCATCTAGGATTTCTTAAGGTTGAACTTGAAACCTTCAATCAATAAACTTCCATTTATTCATAACACTCTTGTCCCTATTATACCACATCATCTCCTCCATATTTATAAACAAACCCTAATATTAACTCAAGACTAACATTGACTATAAAAAATTACCTAAAAAGACTCCTAATGAAAGTTGGGTTTTGAGAAACTCAAATCCCGTCATATTTTGATACCCTGCCATTATTTTGGCCATAACTTTCCCAAATCACATTGGATTTGCAAGATCTTGGGGTTGTTGGAAAGGTAACTGAATAGCCTTTCATATGACACCAAAGTCAAGCCAAATGGGTAAGTTTTTACTTCCCAAAATTGGGCCTTATTAAAAGTGATAGAAATAAGACCTTCCACTTTTCCTAAAAAGTAAAGAAAACCTATTCAACATTAAAATAAACTAACTAACAAAAATAAAACCTAGAATAAAACGAAATTGTACAAATTAACAATTTTAATCAAATAAAAAAACAAAAATAATCAAAATTTGCTCAAATCTTGAAGATTGGTTGTTTTGCATCCCACACCAAAGTATATGTTAATGAATTGGATGAGTGTTCAGCATGTAAAGATTGATCTTTCTGTTTAATGGTGCCTTCTAGATCTATAAAAATGAAGTGACTTTTTTTTAGGCAATATAAAAAGTGATTACTCCATTGAGAACTGAGTATGTTTCAAATTTATATTTTTTTCTATTTTATTTCTCTTTTTGTTTTGATGATAAATTAGGAAACTTTCCATCGTAACTTTAATTTCTAATGTTTTATTCTTGTAAGTTTCTGTAGTACCTCATCTAATTTAGTGAAGTGGACTATCATGCTAGCCATTTGTGTGCGACTGTGTGTACGGTTCTTTTTGCGTCCATCAGTATTTGTTATCAATTTTTCCTGAGAGTTATAAACTTTCATAGATTTGCAGGTACAAGGAAAGACGATGGGATGCGAAGCAATTCATTGCATCTGGTGGAATGCCATCATCTCATTCTGCGACAGTTACAGCTCTCGCTGTAGCTATTGGATTCCAAGATGGCTTTGGAGGATCATTGTTTTCGACTGCAATGATTTTAGCATGTGTTGTACGATCTTTCACTCTTTACTATTATTAAATATTAATAATAATATTTTCATCAATGAGAAGGGGCAAACTCTAGGAATGTTTGAAGACTGTACACAGTCCCTTACTCTTTCTTGTGGAGAAGTTTAATTTCCAAAAACTGTGTATCATTTACTTCAGATAATCTCTAAAAGTTTGTGATGCCTTTGTTTGATTAATTTATATCTCCTCCTTGCCAGTCCGAAATTCATCATGTTCTTGCAATTATTTTTTGGGGAGCTAATCATGTTCTTGCACTTTGCTTTGGCTTTTTTACATAAACGATGTGCATTTTTGAGTTGCTCCATCCTCTGAGTTTCTATTCATTATCTACTACTTAGACTTTTGTTTTTGTTTACTTGTTTAGTTGGATGATATTCCATTTGAAGTATTTAGTGGTCTATTTACCTTAGTGTTTAGCCTTTTTGTTGTTGTGCTAACCTAGATTGTTAATGATTCATGAATATTACCTATCTTATCACTTCTCTATTGGGAGTTAGCTCTCTAGGCTCCCTCTTTGGTTTTATTTAATTATAATTTTCTCTTCCACTTAATTATCCAAAAAAAAAATTCTCTTCCACTTATGGTAATGTAGTTGGTTGTTTATTTTGTTTCTTTTATGGTTCATTAATCTAAAGAATTCAATTCCATACTATATGACAATTTTGGAAGAGATAACATTTAATAGGTGCAAGGGTATTGGGGAATTTCTCATGCATATGGGTTTAATTGTATATACTTAGTGTATCTCATATACTTCTGAATTTTTAAAGACTATAAATAACATTTTAGTGTGTGAGAGAAACACAACTCTCCCATATGCATTCACTCCAAAATACGTACTTCTTTTTCTTGTTCTTTTTTTTTCTTCCTCCTCATATCCTTCTAGCTTCTTCCAAACCCTAGATTTTTTATCCAAACAGTTCCAACTTGGTATCAGAGCACAGGGAATACCAGAAGAACACAAAATTTCAGAAGCTCTTGCTGATGTTAACCAGCCATACCGATGATGTCAGCAGACTGTACGGATTACTACACTGACCTGAGTGAGAAATCTTAGATTTAGTAGAGAATGATTTTAAGGTAATTTCTGGTTCTGTTTTATAAATTTGAAAGTCCATAAGCATTTTTTCAAAGGGATTTTGTGTGAGAAATTTGAATGGCCAGATTTGGGGTTTTCTGTTTGATCCGCTTTGGTGGAAGGTTTTTTTGTTAGATTGGACAGTAGATCCTACCTTCTTACAGTGGTAGGAATCTTTTGAAACAAATTTGAGGTAATTTGATGGAATATTGACGAGTTGGTGTCCTTTTCTCTACAGCAGATTTACTGCCCCTTGATTTTCGAGTCTATTGTTAGTTTGTGATCTTTGCAGCTTATTTTTCATATTTTATGACTTGTGAGATATGGGATTGTGATCTTCTATGTTGTGTATGGGTGAAAGTTGTTTGATCTGGTTGCACCGATTAATCCATTCTTTTTCTTCCTCATGGATATGATTTGAGGATAGAACTGTGTTTTGTTGGTTTGGAGGTTATGGAATTCTAAATTGTTGTGAGAATGAGTTGTGTATCTCTTGTATTGGGAAGTAAGTCTGCTGAAGCTGTGTGGAAGATATTCTTGAGCTGGTGGTAATCCTTTAATAGTGTGACACTGGACTGTGGAGTTTCATTGAAACAATTCCCAGTCAACTTGGAAGCCAATTTAACATGTGGTGAAATTTTTGGTGTTGGAGGTCCATCGTCCCCACAGATTTTTTGAAATTCAGCATTTTTTTTGCCTATATATAGTTGGGCTGTGTTTGTGTAGATGATTGAGAAGTTCTTAATTGCCATGGAGCAATCTTTTTTTAATTTGTGGTCTGGAACTAGCTGATCTATATTGATGAATGATGATTGCTGAGGTGCCTGTGGTCATTGGTTGATGGGCTTATAAGAAGTTTGATACAGTAAAAGCATTCGTTGTTGTGGAACAATCCATTATTGATTTGTAGATTCTTTTTGGGGTTGTGAAATCCAATGTGTTGTTGGAATAGGATCATGTAGTCCTGTGGATGCTTTCTGTGGGCTGGTTATAGCCTTGAGAAGAAGTATTTGTGGTGATTTGTGAAATTGAAAGTGGTGAAGCTTCATAGTCATGAGTGGTATTGCCTTTGAGTAGAAGTTAAGCATGTTAGATGCTAGCCAACCAGACTTCACTCGAAAAGAGATGGAGTCTTTGAGAAGATTCGTAGCATAGTTAGAGGCCCAAACTAGTTCATCTACCTCTTATCTAAGGCTGTCAATTAGGCCAGGCTGGCCCGAAGCCCGACATGTCCGGCCCAAAAAATAATCAGGCTGAACCAACCTAATTCTGGGCTGGGCTGAGTTTGGGCCCAACTTTTAGGCCCGAAGTTTTATCCGGGTCCAGTTCGACCAAGCTCAAGTTCAGCCCAAGGTCCTACCTGAACTAGTTAGAAAATGATAATTTTATTTACATGTTGATATTAGGTCTATATTTTTTATTTTATTCATTTTGGATCCATATATTGTTAACAAATTTAATATCATCAAATAGTTCCAGTGTCAACTGTTAAAAAAAACTCATATAATATGCATTTAGGGGCAATTATGGGCCTAAAATCAACCCAAAAAATAAGAAAAGAGTTTTAATTCAGGCAGCCTGTTGTTTTAAAATGGGCTGAGTTCGGGCCCAACTTTTAGGCCCGAAGTTTTATTCGGGCCGAGTTCGGGCTTGGGTAAAACATTTCGGTTTGAGTTCGGGCAGACCTAGGCCCGACTCAGTCCTGGTCCTTATCCTTTGCCTGCTCTAGTATTTCAGCCTCTTTCCACAATGCCTCGGCTTCCATACTCAATCACTCCTAGATCATTGATTTAGGTGCTTGACTGGTTCGTCTTTCTTTTTCTCCCCACATTGCATCTGTTCTGGGAAAGACAATGTAAGGGAAACAAATGGATCTTTCTCTTCAATTGCTGATACGGGTTCCATTTCTATCTCAATCACTATGCATCTTTCTTCCATACTATGTTCCAAACTTTATTGTGAGTTTGTTATCTGTTAGTCATCTTACCAAGACCTTTAACTTTAATGTTACTCTTTTTTCATCTTACTGTGTCCTTCAAGACTTAGAGACGGAGAGGATAATTGGTGGAGTCCATGAGGATCAAAGGCCCTACATCCTGGACAGTTCTTCACATTAGAGCTATCAATGAGCTAAGTTAGCTTGGCTCGGCTTGGCATGAGCTGAGCCTGAGCCTCTAATTGAGCTAGTTTAGCTAAGTGAGCCTGAGCTGAGCTACATTAGGCTCAGCTTGCTTAAACCTTGGCTCACTAAGGTTCATTTATATGCATATAATATATAATAGATATAGCTTAGAATACGTTTAAACATTAAACAACCTCTCGTGCTTCTATTTTGTAGTTATCTTCTTTGTTCAGCAATAAAATTTCTATAATATTTCTTTCTTTATTAAAAAAAAAAAGTATTGGCATCATGTCACTCGACCAGAATTGATTCAATATTTTATAAAAAAAAAAATTAATTTGACGTTAAATAAATATATAATAGGGAAATAAATTTGTATTTATAATGTTTTTAATGTCAATTGTTGATATGGAGATATCATGCAGTCAAATCAAGCAGCCATTTAATACATATTTAAGCTTGAGTTTGGCAAGCTGAGCCTGGGCCTGATCCTTATGTGTTGACCTTGAGTTGAGCTAGGCAAAGCTCTGCTCATCTGGGCTCATTGACACCCCTACCTCACAATTGCCACATCAGATTAGCAATTGCATCATCAGATGGTGACCCCATTGTTACCTAGAGAGCTCAGCTATGGCGTTGCAGATTTGTTCACCCATCCTCTATTAAAATGAGTTTTTTCTTTAAGTCTGCAAAAAGAGAGAAAATTGTTTGGTAAAAAAGGGTTTTTCCCACTATGTTCACTTTTTTTATCTATTACTTGTCTCCCTTATGAGACGTGCAATTATGCCAAACATTGTTGAATCACATATCCTATTAGCTTTTTTGTTGGAGTACTTTGATGTGTGGGGCACAATTCCTATGGGTTCTGTACTTGGCTTCTAATACTTTTTCACTTTTATTGATGATTATTCCCAGGTTACATGGGTGTATTTGTCAAAATTCAAGAGTGACGGTTTTTATGTTTTCTAGTCCTTCTATTATATAATTGAGAACCAATTCAACACAAAGATTTTTTTTTATAAGATCCGATAAATATATTGAAAAAGAAAAAATGATGAGGCATCCTCAAAAACCAGCACCCCAAAGGGGCTATGATGTGGGAAAACTTGTCTGATAATGGTAATGAATACTGGTTTTTCATCTTATCTTTCCCATCATGACATTTTGCATCAAACCACATGTCTAAGGACTCTTGAACAGAATGGTGTAACAGAAAGGAAATCTCTATCTCTTGGAGATTACTCATGCCTTGTTTCTCATCATGAATGGTCCAAAGTATTTTGATCCGATGGTTTGCTCAAACTAAGGCTTACCTCATGAACCGTATGCCTTCTCATGGCATGGCTTTAAATCTTCCATTGAGATTCTTTCAAGTGGTTCCACATTATTCTCCATTCCTCCTAAAGTCTTTGGTTGTGTTTGCTTTGTTCACATTCCTAAGCCTAATAGGTGCAAGCTAGATGCCGAAGCCCTTAAGCGTATTTTCTTAAGGTATGCTTCAAGTCAAAAGGGGTGTAATTGTTATCACTCTTTGATCTGAAAGTGCTTTATATTTATGGATGTGACCTTTTTTGAGTGAGTTCCCTTTTTTTCCTCCTAGAAGACTCTTTTTTCTCCTCCCAAAAGACCCATCTTCAAGGGGATTATGTTGGTGAAGAGGTTTCATTTCATCCTATGTCAATTCCTTTTTATGTTTTCTTACATTTCTTTGATGATGGCAGCAAATCCAGTAAAGATGGTGATGAGAGGGACACCAGTGAAAATAGTAAGGGGGAGAATAGGTGAGAAAACAACTTTAAGTGTATTAAAAAATGGAAGAAAACAATACTAGTAGGCCTTTATGTGCTTCTCTATGAAGCCTCTTCTACTTCTAGTTCTTGCTCAAGTAATCTTCCTTATTCTCCTCTTGATTCTCTTTTTCATATTTCAAGAAGGGAATTCACACTTGTACTTAGCATTCCTTTGCAAATCATGTTTTTTGTGATACTCTCTCACTGTCCTATATGCCTTTTGCTGCTTCTTTGTCTTCTATACCTGTTGCTTGCAGTGTGATTGGGGCTCTCCCTCAACCTAAATAGAGGGAGGTAATGGTGGAGGAGATGATGGCATAAAAAAAAATAAAAAATTGCACATAGCATGTTGATTCCCCTAGAGGCAAAGAACAGGTGGGATGCAAGTGGGTATTTATAGTAAAGTTGAAACCGGATGGTGCAATTCAAAGGTATAGAACCAGACTAATGGAAAAGGGTCATATACAAACGTATGAGATTGACTATCAAGAAAATTTTGCTCTAGTAGTTAAGATTAATTCCATAAGAGTTCTTATATCCTTTGTAGAAAATCAAAGATGGTCCTTCACCCTTGTCATAGTTAGAGGTAAATAATGCCGTCATGGAGATTTAAAAGAAGAGGTTTATATGATACCACCACTTGATTTCAACTCTCCACAGCCAGAGGAAAAGTGTGTCATTTGAGGAAAGCATTAAGCAGTCACCCAGAACGTGGTTTAAGAGATTCTGCAATGCTAGATCACACCTTATTTGTCAAGCATCGGAATAGTTGCACTACAACCTTCATAGTCTATGTTGACAACATTGTTGTTACAGGCAATGACCCTTACAAGGTAGAGGTAGCTCGAAGCAAGAGAGGCATTTTTTTGTTTTTTGTTTTTGTTTTAAAGGAAATATGCTCCTAACATTTTGCATGAGACTGGTATGGTGGAGGTGTAGACCATGTGATACTCCAATTGACCCTAATGACAGACTCTGAGAGGATGAAGATTGAATATGTATGTGGGATGATATCAAAGGTTAGAGTGGAAATTTATTTCACTTTTAAACTGGGCCTGACATCACATATGTTGTTGGGGTAATAAATTAGTTCATGCATGCATCTTACCATTGTGCACCTAGAGGCAGCATACATAGTTCTTAGATATTTGAAGAAAAGCCATAGCAGAAGAAATGGCCTCAGAATTAAAGCATATATAGATATTGACTGGGTGAGATTCATGTTAGACAGGAGATCCACATCAGGTTATTGCACTTTTGTTGGGGGGAAATCTAGTTACCTAGAAAACAAAAAGTAGTCGGTAGTTGTAAGGTCAAGTGCCGAAGCTAAATTCAGACTGATGTTAGTTGATTAAATTGGGTTTTTCCACTTAAGACTAGGGGTGTCAACGAGCAAGCTGAGCCAAGCTTTGTCCAGCTCAGCTCAGACTCATCACTCAATAATAAGGCACAAGCTCATCATGAGGCTGAGAGCTAAGCTTGACTCAAGCTTAGCTTGGTTTACCAAACTCAAGCTTACAGATGTCTCAATACAACAAAAGCAATTTTATAGATGAAGTGCAACAAAAACATTTATTACAAAGAGTATCCCACAGAGTTTCCCACAATTCTCAAAGATGCAATGTTGAGAGATTGTTTTTGGGTCTTTTTGTCAAGTAGATATAATTCAAAATAAGGCTGATCGGAAGCCATGCTAAAACCCATGATTTGGGCTGATTTCTCTTGTATTTGTTTTTAGAAAGTTGGGATTTAGGAGCCCCATGTTAGGAGTCTTTTAGTCATAGGTTTCTATATTAAGAAGTTTTTTTTTCTTTCTTTTAAGTCATTAAAAGAGGAGGGCCTCTATTGTACTCGACATGATACAATTAATAAAAATTCTGGTTTATCTCCACGATTTGGGAGTCTCTTCTCGACCCACGACTGGGTGCTTTTCATGGTGGGATGCCATGAACTCTAGATGGGATGCCTAGAGCTGGATTTTGAGAGGCAGGGATTTCCTCTTTAAAACTAGGTAAATTTTCTTCTTCTTATTATTTTTTATTTTCTTCATTCTTTCTCCTTCCCTTTTGTTTTTACTTTGCTGTGTTGCTCTTTTCCACCATTGCAGACCCTTGAACGCATTCAAAATCCATCTTCTTTTGTGTTCCTTGAACCCTTCCAGACTGTAAAATATTGCCCCAACATTGTTCCCCTTCTCCACTCCACTGTTTTTCTCTCTCAGAACCCATATTCTCTATCCCCTATTAACTGCAGCTGCCACAATTACTTGTTTCTCCTCTGAATTCTGTTACAGATCATAGAGAGTTCATCTTCCCTGAGTTGCAAGTGATTTAAAGACCTCGCCCTTGCTGTTTGTTGCAAGAACCTGAAACTCCACTCTTCTTACACCTGCTCAGTCATGCCCTTTCATAAATTCTGAAGTATGTCCTATTCTAGTGTTGTTTTAAGCCTTACCTGAACCTATACCCTGACCCACGGACCCTTCTCATTCTTGCTGTGTCTGTCGTCCAGACTTGAACTTGTTAATGCCACCCTTTGCACACTGACCTGAACATTACTGTCCTATATTATCCTATAACTAACCCAGAATAGGACCAGTTAAAACCACTGCTCACTTACTGTTTGCACCCTGTTCTGAACCTCCCAAAACTCTTGTGATTACGTACTGTTTTGAGTCTGAACTCCCCTTCATACCTATGCTGTTTTGCCCAGATTTGAACCCATAAATCCATACCTGAGAGCTTCCTTGTAAACCGTAATCCCTAGCCTTCATCTTATCTTGGTATTACCCTTGTTGGGTCATCCTGTTAAAGGCCTAAGCCTCAGCCCCTGGTTTAGCCACAAACCCAGTTTTATCTTGCCGTTTACCTATAAACAGGATTGAAACCAGCCCCAACATACCCAATAGCTTGGTAAATCCTTATGGCATCAGATTTGCCTTGCCTTAATTATTTGATTGATATCTTTGGGTTGTGTGCTGCATAAAAAAACTAAGCAATTTTACATATGACCGACATGATGTCTTAGTACAACAAAAGTAATTTTATAAACATAAATTTATTTATTATAAATCAAATCAATTCTTTTTTGATAAAGTAAAGTGATGTGATGACATAATACTTGATTAATCAAATAAATACACTAGTATTATTATGTATAAATGTTGACACTGAACTAACCAACTCTCCCAAAACCTTAAGGTGTTAGGAGATACAAGAATTAATATACTTCAACACCCACCAAGAGGAACATTGTTCTCTCTTGGGAAGACTTGGGGAACCAAGTGCAAGTCCACAAATTGTGCACACAAGTGCAACACTATGTCTGGTAGAATACTTTTAGTTCCACGGGGATTTGGATTCACGACTTGGCTTCGCTCCGATACCATGTTAAATGTTAGGATGTCCCTAATGTAGATTAGGGTCAAGAGAAAGAAGAGGAAAAGAAGAAGAAGAAAAAGAGAAGAGAATTTAGTGAAATTGTGTGTGAGAGAATTCCCCTCTCAGCACAAATAAATTATATATATATATATATATATATATATATATTATTGGAGTTGATATACTTGTAAATGTATGTATATGTATTATATACAATGGTATATACAACATAAGACTTAAATACGCTTATACACCCTTGTATGCCTACATTGCCTCTTAAGCTGAAGAATAGATGTTTCTCATTCCCAAATTACCAACAATGTCGTTGAACCTCGGTCCACTCAATCCTTCTGTAAAGATTTCTGTAAGTTAATCTCCTATCTTAACAAAGGGAGTGCAAATACAACCACGTCGTGGTTGTTCTTTTATAAAATGATGGTTCACTTCGATGTGTTTCATTCCATCATACTGAACCGGATTATGAGCTATGCTTATTTCTACCTTATCGTCATAATACAATGCCATGGAATGCACTACTTGAAAACTCAACTTCGCTATAAGCATTTTTAACCACAAAAGTTCAAACAAACCATGTGCGATTGATTTGAATTCAACTTCTGCATTAGACTTGACAATGACCGCCTTTTTCTTGCTCCTCCAAGTTTCTAAATTTCCTCTCACAAAAGTACAATAACCTGAAGTAGAGCGTTGATTTGTTACTAAGCCGGCTCAATCAACATTAGAATACACTTCAACCTTGAGATGTCTATGGGAAGTGTAAAACTCCTTTCCTTAGACATCCCTTTAGATATCAAAGAATCCGATATGTGGCCTCCACATGAGTAAAAGTAGGGGCATGCATGAATTGACTGACGATACCAACATCATAGGTAATGTTAAGTTTAGTCAAGGATAAGTATATAAAGCGTCCTACAAGACAATGATACCTACCCGCATCGATAATTTTAAGTGACAATTCTTGCATTCAACAACTCTATTTTGTTCTGGTGTGTTAGGACAGGTAGTTTGGTGGATGATACTAGACTCATCAAAAAAGGAAGAAAGACCCTCTAATAAATGCTAACCCCCATTATCAAAACGAAAGATACACACCTTAGTACTAAATTGAGTTGAAACCATACGAATATGGATTTAACAACTGAAAACACATTTCCGTAATAAACTTCGCCTTCTCAATTTTCTTCATTACTTTGAAAAAATATCATTTTCGTTTTCCCCTCTTATACCTGTTTCACCCGATTTTTTTGTGGGAAATGGTGTTTCTATTAGATTTTGGAAGGATCTTTGGTGGGGGGAGCAACCTTTTTTTTTTTACTTTTCCCTAGATTATTCTCCCTTACAAAGCATAAAGAGGCCAAGGTGTCGGATGATCTTTCCCCTTCTCCCGCAGGATTGTCCTAGAACATTGATTTCTCTCATGATCTGTATAAGTGGGAAGTTGATATGTTTAGGAATATCTCCCAAAGCTTAAAGGATGTTTTCATCTCCCCTTCTTTTCCGAACAAAAAAATTTGGGTACTAAATCTTTCGAGTATGTTTTCTTCTAAGTCCATGTTCATATCTTTGTTGACCTCACACAATTCCGCCTTGTTTTCCCAGTTGGGAGAATTTGGAAGCCCCCGATTCCTCCCAGGTAAAATCATTCTCTTGGTCAGTGGCCCTCAACCGTATTAACACTATGAATATTCTTTAGTAGAGAAGATTATTGATAGCTATTTCCCCAAATTGGTGTATCTTATGCAAGAAGGATGAGGAGCAAGTTAACCATTTATCTATTCATTGTCCTTTTTTCTCCGGAATTTGGCATTATTTCCTCTCCAACCTTAATATTAGTTGGGTAATGCTAAGGCATATGGTTGAGTTGTTTTTTCCTTTGGAGGCTCCCAAGCTTTGGGGAGAGAGTAAAAACTTTATGGGGCTATATTATTCACGCCATTATTTGGTGTATTTGGAAGGAAAAGAACATGAGAACTTTTGAAAGGAAGTTTAACTCCAGAAATGAGGTTATCGATAATATTATTTGAGAGGTGGGTGGTTGGATTTTTGTTGATAAAGCCTTTCAAGGCTTATCTATATCCTCCTTTGTTAGAGATTATGTTTCTTCTATTTCCTCCATGCCCTCAAAAGGGAAGTCTTTAATTTCGAAGTGGCAGCGCCCCCCCCCCTCGTTGGGGATTTTAAAGCTGAATTTTGATGGTTCTTCTCGGGGTAATCTGGGGCTGTGTGGTTTCAGGGGTGTGATCAGGGACCACACAGAAAAAGGTTATTCGTATTGTTGTTGGTTTGATTGATCATGGGGATTCTACAAAGGCAGAACTGATGGGGCTTCTAATGAGTCTTCGTGAACTTAAAAAGATTGGTGTGCAATAATGTTTTGGTGAAGAGGGATTCTAAAGTGGTAGTGGGTTGGGCTCAGGCTTAGTCGAAGGGGACTAGGAGGTTTGATGGACCTGGTTTCTTCTATAACGATTTCTATCTCTTTCATTCCAAGATCCCAGAATGATATGGCCAACAAAGTGGCTAAATGGGCGGTGGATCTCAATGATTTTGTTGCGTCTGATGTTATCCCTACTTTGTTGACTTGAGGCTCAGTGCCTAGCGGGTTTCCTGCGTTGTTGTATTTTATTCCCCTTTTTTTCTCTTTCTAATAAAATCATTATTTATATTAAAAAAAACGTAATAAAATAACGGAAACCAAATAAAGAGACATTTGCACACATCAAAATGCACCCATTTAAAAAGGAATTGAGCTTCTTTTATTACTACTAGAGTAAATAGAACGACAATGCAGCTCACAACGATCACAATGAAACTAAGAAGAAGACACAAACAACTGAGGAAACATTTTATTTAGTAAATGACAGATGGCCTAATCTATTGTGCCACTGCATCAAATCTTCAAAACGACTTTTATTTGTATTTCGTTTCAACATAGAGATTTTTTATGCCAAAACAGATGTAGAGCAGCCTAATGGTTGTTATATCCTCATTGACATGGGCCCAAAATTGTGCTGCAGAAGCTTTAATTGATGTGGGTGATTTGGCTCAAAGTTGCTCCTGAAAACTCCAGCCATGAAGGATGATGTTTTGTAGATTTTTATGAATCCCAACACTTCAACTCTTCTAGTGGTAGAAGGAAAGAATGAAGATAGTGAGAGAAGAAGACGAAGAACAAGAGAAGAATATGATAGAAGAAGAAGAAGAGAGGAAGAAGTAAGAAAGAATAAGAAGATAGAAGAAAACTAAGGAGAAACTTAGCAGATCCACATGGCTACACCATGGGAAAGGAAAGAAGAGGGACAAAACCCAATTCAAAATTCAATATTCCATGTTTGACTCCATTACATGTTGAGTAAAGCCTTTAAATAGGCTTACAAACTCAAGAAAATAGCAAGTAACAAAACATAAATTCCTAAAACTGAGAGGAAACTTGCTAACCTTGACTTTCTAAAACTAAGACTACTAAAAACTAACTTAAGAAGAAGCTGTCGACCACCCATAAAATTACTGAAGTACCCTTAGAAATTTTGCCTTAATATAAAAATAGCCTTGCCCTAAAAACCCAAATTAACCCATGACACTAAAGACCTTTCTGATGCAGTATACATGTAAGTGAGTAAAGTGTGTGCATAGGAGATAAGCATAAAATCACAAGAGCAATAAAGTGTTATAATCTAGATTCCTACTTGCACCAATCACATGTAAATTTAGGTAATTCTTAAGTTCGGATCATCATGCGTTAGAAGAATTATGGTAAACAAAGTAATAAACAATAAATAAGCTAATTAATATGTTAAGAAACCTGACGAATTTAGAGAACTAAGAATTGTAAACTTACTGTCCAGAAAATCTGATGGTAGAAAAGGCTATAAAAAATGTCTTATTAATAATAATAATTGAGGAAAAAAACAACAAATAGACTAGGGTTTCGCATGGGGTATTAAAGGTATGCTGTAGACATGATTAGGGTTAGAAAGTAAGGCTAAAAGTGTGAGAAACATATTAAGAAAAATTAGCAAATCAACCCCAAGTCCATGCCATAACATCCACCAAGTCACAACCCATGGGAGTTCGAAAAGGAGCACAAAGAGGTACCTGGAACCTTTTTTTTGATGTAAGATGGAGTCCTTATGTCTCCTATATGCTGCCAATTAGAGTCTCGATTCAAGTTGCCAAGAAATTATAGGATTGGTAGAAGTCCAAAATCTGCCCCCAGAAAAATAGGTGCCGCCAGCCCTTGAGAACCCTAGGTAGGGTTTTGATATGAAAAGGATTTTTCCGTAGGGGATGCAACAGGGTGTGTCGCCTAGGAGTACTCCGGCTCCTAGAGGAGCCAAATCAGTCTCAGCCTTGGCTGGGTGAAGCTAGGAGTCGATCTCCCACAAGCTGTCTGAGGGCCTTGTTTCATGCATGGGAGTAAGAAATTCCTTTAGAACTTGATTAAAATTCAAATTTGAAGCTATCATTCACTTCCACTAGGTTCTTCCAAGCCTTAGTAACCTATAGAATTGTTGGTTCCATCAATTCCTTGTAGATGATTTTCAACAACAAAAATATGTAGAAAATATAAACTAAATGAAAAAGAAAATAGATGGGAACCTTTTAACCCAAAGGAAATGGGCTGACCTCCACCACCACTATTAAACTAGGTAGAGGCCTAGTTTCTTTCCAGGGTTTTGCTCTTCAAATCCCATGCCTAAGAAAAAAGAGAAGAGAAAAGAAAAAAAAATTGAATCCAAAATCATATATTGCATTCCTCTAAAATTCCAAGTCGTGGGGTATATAATAACCCCCCCACAGCTAGGTCATTACAAATAAATAACAACTAGACAAAAATAGTCCTAAGGCCAACACTCATAAATCCAAAATACCCCTATCTAAATCAAAAGACATAAAAAACCCCCAAATAAAAACTAATGACCAAACTACCCTCGAATAATGTATCCCCCCTATAAGAGACACAGACAATGTCTAAAAGAAGTGTAAACAATAAAATAAATGCAACATAATATCTTCCGAACATATGAGAACTCTCTACTGAAACCAGAGTAGGGGTCCATCTCTCCTGCGCTGTCTCTGATAAGTCTGGAAAGCACGCATGGACCCGATGTCCTCATCACTTATTACATGAGCATACCTAGCCCCTAAAACACTATAAATAACCCACACATTCCACAATATTTGAATCGTGCTCTCTAATGTGGTGGCACATACAAGAGTCTCTTAATTTTGTCCACAGCATTCCTTGAGGTGTTAGGAAATATAGGAATTAATATATTTCAACAATAAACATATTTAATATTTTATTATATAATATACTAAGGTATATAGATACATAAAACCCTTAACTAGCTGAGCTTTTAACTAGTTGAGAGCCCTAGTGCAGCTCGGCTTAGGCTCACTTGCTAATCAAGCTCAATTGCAGGCTTGGGCTTGACTCACCAAGCTAGCTCGGCTCATTGGTAGCCCTACTTAAGACCTGATGAGCCTATATTATAACAACAAGGCAATGATTAGTATTACATACAACCCGGTTCAGCATGATAGGACATAACATATTGAGGTTGCTTGGCACTTCATCAAGGAGAAGCTGCAGTCCATAAAGATTTGCACACCTTTTGTGAAGATTGGAAAGCCAAGTGACAAAAAGGATTAAGTTGTCCCCAATTTCATAAAAATGCAAACAAGTTGGGTATAAGTGATATCTATACAAGCTTGTAGGGGAATGTAAGAGGTAGCATGTAATAGGTATAAGGGTATTTGTGGTATTCTCATGTATAGGGGTATGCTTTTAAATACTTGGTATATCTCTTGTATTTCTATATTTTCAAAGAGTATAAATAACATTTCATGTGTGAAAGAAAGACAATTTTTTGTTTTTCTTCTTCTTCTTCAAGCTTTGTCCAAGCCTAGATCTTTCGATCCAAACAGTTCCAACTAATTTTCGTCCTAGTCAAGATTGGGACAAAATCCCGAATTGCAAAGTATCTTTGAAATTTCATCAAAATACTAGAAAGTTTGGATGTGACTTAGCTGAATTTGTTCTAAATTGGTTGCCCATAATTAAAATGAGATACGTAGATTCTTAAAATTTTGTTGAGATTTTAATCCCGAGTACTACTATTGTTTAATGGTTTAACCAACAGCTTATAAAAGCCTTTTATGTGTCTCCATTCTTACCTCTAATTACATTTAATTGAAACTTTCAAGGCTTAAGCCTCACAATAGTTGGCTCTACCTCCTTAACCCTGTACTGTTCTTGTTTAAAGTTTATACCCAACCTCTTTTGGTCACTTCCCCATACAAATTAAGTACATATTTTCCAAAGCTCTGATCCATCCCAAGCTCCAGGACCACATACGTGGAAGATCTCTTAGAATCTTCTCCAACATAGCTGCCGCTATGCCAGGAATCAATATTTTTTGGATAGTTATTTGCCAGGAAACTATGCATGACAACATGAAATACATTAGGAGATTGGAATATATCAATTTGATCAAATAAATTTCTTTTTTTGTATAAGCAAAATATTTCATTAAAAGGGATGAGGAATCCCAAGAAAAAGAAAACAACAGAAACAAGAAATAAAGGATTAACAACTGCCGAAAATGTTGCCCCACCCATTTTTGGTAAACACGACTGAATAATCCCAAGGGCCTTATAACCCAAACCCCAAAAACAAAAGAGGTCTTTGGATCTATGATACACATTATATGTAGGTTCCATGTTAATCTTCAAAGATTCTCTGATTTCTCTCCCTCCAAATGGACCAACATACTGCTGGGCTCACCGTGCTCCATAGGATCAAATAAATTTGTCTTCAGCACGTTAGGAGTCGACATGTCATTTTCAATCCTTTAAATATCTTTGGAAATGGATTATAAGTTCATTTGAGGCATTTGTCTGATACTTTGAAGAGTCCAAATAGATTTGGTTTGGCCCCTGTAGCTGGCTTGTACCTACCACTATCATTTCATGACCTTTAATTTTACAAAATGATCTGGGTGATAAAAGTTATATTGATGATGCATGCCATTTCATTGTGATAGTTCATAATTGGAATTCGTTTAACTACTTAATAAATGCTTGGATGTTGAATTGTGACTTCTGATTTTCTTGAGAGAATATGGTTATGAGGGTTGTTCACATCGATACACTAGTCATATGTAGATGCCTTCACAATTAGGGTGTTGACCATGTTGTATTGTTCAATGTTAAAATAATTTCCAAATTGACAGAATGAAGTTAATTCAGTTTAAAATTTACAAAAAACATTGTTAGAGAAATAGAGATACGAATTACTATTTTTTCATTTCATGTGATTATTTCTACTTTTTAATTAATTCGTCTAGATGTTAAGCAGAGAAGGAGAACTAAAAAGATGCTTATGTTAGTGCCTTAATGTATTATGTCCTTTAATGCCTCGATTCATTTTGGAGGTTTCTTATGTAAGACATTTGTTGGCAGGTGATGTACGATGCATTTGGTGTTAGATTACATGCTGGACGTCAGGCTGAGGTGTGATTTTGATATTCATGCTTTACTCTCTCTTTCAATTCTTCTAAACTGAGTGAGGAGTTTCACTTGTCATAGTAGTTTTCATTTGATTGGGCATGGATAAACTCTGGCATGTATGGATAACTATGTCTTTTAAGTCAAAAAATTTCTTTAACATCACTTTGATAACTTGTTACACTGTATTACCTTAGGGAACCTGGTTTATCTTATACGTTAGCACCTTTGCTGTTCTGCAGGTGTTGAATCAAATTGTATATGAATTGCCTGCTGAACATCCTCTGGCTGACACCAGACCATTGCGTGAACTTCTTGGCCACACTCCTACTCAGGTTTGATTGGATGCCTAAATTTAACCTCATATAAAATTGATCTCATTTCACATATCTTATAGTACAAAAATCTTTAGTAAAAAATTTATTGGGTGCAACATCAATTTATCTTGGTTTTATTGCAATATATTAAGTTATTTACAAATTGTTTTAGGCAATATGTATTCGGTTTTGTCACTGGGGGCTTTGAAGCCTGCATAATGGGTTTTTTACTGAGTGGAGGGCTGACGTAGCAGATCCAGACCGTCCATCCGATAAGGGATATTTTGGATTAGCCACATATATGGTGTACATAGGTCCCATGCACTGGACTTGTCTCCTATGATTAATAACCCTTGAAATTTATTGTTTATTTTATTTTATTTGAATGAAGGGTATAGAATTTTTAATTACAAAGGGTGAAAAGTGATTCATTTTGCCAAGTGGGAGAGGGCTATTGGGCATAATTCATGTGCCAAATCATGAAATTTGTCTCAACTGAACCTGGACTCATTTTATTATCTTCTAAGTATACAACTATGCAATGAAATTATCACAATGCATCAGCTTTTTTATCCTATATCATCACAATAATATATCTTTATTCTGCTACTATTTTGGAATGTTAGTATTTTATGCTCTACCTCTAATTTGGCAATTAAGACGGTTAATTAGGCATTCATAAATTTAATTAAGATGTACTAAAAGATTTGTGATGAATACACTATAGCTTTCTAACTATGATATCCCCATACATTGCCGCTAGGATTGGACATGTTGTGATAGTGATGCTATGCTTTACTTGGCAGACTTATGATTGTGTGTTGATTATGAAAGAAATAGGACCTGCCAAGTGGATTAAAAAAATTAAGTACCTGTTAGCAAAGCTCTAGCTTCTGCTGGGCTTGTGTTTTCAGAAGCTCAAACATGACGTTCCCCAAAAATGCCAATATAGGTCCCCTTTATCATTTTTAAAAAGGTCACTTAGCTGATAATTCCATATTGCAGACCAAACTACCATTGCCTTTTTTTTTGGGCCATTATGGTACTTCCAAGTTGAGTGATGGAAAAACTTCCATGGGGGTTCCCCAACTGTATGAAAGATTTACATACTTCACCTACAGCAATGCTTTCCTAGCCATAGTTAAGAATTATTAAGTCTCTTGATTGATAATTATTGAATCTCTTGACTGATGAGTTCAGTGTCAAAGAAAGAAATTTTAGTTTTCTGTTTCTAATAACATTTGTTACTTGGAACCTCATATTTGAATTGCAAGGTAGTATGGCTATATAGTAGACTAAAGATTTCCAGCCCCATATATCAAAATGGTATGAAGCTGTAGTTTATCACCATAAGAACATGGAAGAGCTCAACATTTTTAATATTGAATTCTCATAATTTATCCAGGTTATAGTTGGTGGATTGCTGGGAATTCTTACAGCAAGTATTGCGTTCTTGATCAAGAAAGTCAATTCTGAAGCTTGATGCTATTGCCAATGTCAACCGGCTGCATCTTTGAACCTCAATTACCAATTGCCTGCAGGATGGAAAAGCAACTCGTTGATCTCTTACCTGAATTTTTTTTATTCAAATCTGAATATAAGCCCACATTCTCTGTAATTCTGTCATCACATTGGATTCTTCTTTCCAGTTGGATTACTGTATGTGCAGAATGCACGTAATTGATTGCATTGTTGAATGAAACAAAAAGAAAAAACTTGCTATATTCATTATTTTATGGCAACAAGACTTGTCTGCATTAGCCTTGGTTTAATTGACTCGTCATATTTAATGATATACTTAAAGTATAGTTTTGTTTGCAAGAGGTGAGGCACAGTGCTATATTTTGACCTAAATATATTGGTGGTTTCCTAACTCCTACTGTAACTTCACAATGAAAAATCCTCTTGGCTTCTTTTACCTCATAAATTCCAAATCTTCAGCATAGATATGCAGTAGCCCCACAGTTAATCTGAGATGACCAAATATTTGCAGAATTATTATGGTCTAGATAAATGCTTAAATCTATTCCATCTGCACCAGAGCTACCTGTAATATGCATTTCTGAGTATATTCTTTGACTACTTTTATTTTAAAATCAGGCAAGTTTACCAGTGAATATCCATTAAAACGACGAGAGAGTATTATTACTATTATTAGTAGTCGTTGAACCTCAAGACGACGATCACAACAGAAGATAATGACAGAAGACCCTGAAAAGTGACAAATAATCTAGATTACCGGATTCATTGGACCTGATCAGAGCCTAGAGGATTCCCTAGGGTGATGGAGGACAATTTGGTTATAGGCATCTAGAGTCAGAAAATCATCCAGCGTGGGAGCTGTGCATTGCCGGGTGAAAATCTTGCAAGCCTCCTTGTACATTCCCTTCTTGAACCTTTCTTTGCCGACCTCTCTCTCGATCCTAGCCATCTCTTCTTCAACTACCTTCCCAAAGAGCTCCAAGCTCACCTTCACCCCAAGCCCATCACCATCCAAAACCACTCCATACTTCAACCATTGCCAGTTCTGAACTCTGCTAATCTCAGCGGTGGCAGCATCTTCCATGAGGTTATAAAGAGGCACTGACCCAGTTCCGGTGAGCCATGCAGCCAAGTACTGGATTCCAACCCTGGTGTTTAGTCGTAGGCCTTCCATCGTTCGGACACCCCTTGGCCTCTGAATGAGGTCTTCTTCAGTCAGGTTGGCTGCATCTTCTCGCTTCATGGTTTGGATCTGGTTAGGGGTGTTGCCCATGTTGTTGCTGAAGACTTCCATGATGGCTGGGATTAAACCAGGGTGGGCTGCCCAAGTCCCATCATGACCAGCTCGCACCTCTCGCTGCTTGTCCTTCCTCACCAGCTCCAGTGCTGCCTCATTGGCCACTGGATCATCTCTGATTGGAATCTGCGCTGCCTGTTAAAGATTGAAAGATGGAGCTTTATTATACTAATCAATCTAGCTCTTGTATGCCTATTTACATACCAAAATAACCGCAGAGGATCTTCTTCCTGCAGGCCTATGACCTGTTAAGGTCCTGTCTAATAGGTGGCAGGAGATGATTGGTGGGAAAAAGTGAACTGCATTTTTCAAAAACGTAATTCACTTTTTCCCTCCAATAGTGTCCTGCCACCTGTTAGACAGGACCTTAGCAGGTCATAAGTGGCAGTAGCAACATAACACATAGAGAGTACGTTTGATCGTGTGTGTGCGTGTGTGCAGTAGTGCAAGCCCATGATACATTAGATGATTGTTATATGTGGAGCCTGATGGTACTAATGTTATTGATGATTTAGGGAGGTATTGGTAATCAAGCCACGATTCTGTGGTTTTCCCTGATTTCGGATTTTCTACGTAAATCCGTGTTTTGTGTTGTTTGCTTCTCTTTCATTATTTTCTGTTCGACTAATTTCGTATCCCAGGCCTGTGGATTGGGGTAATCGGCAACAATGATCAAGAAGAACTACATACCATGCCACCCATGGCGTGTACACCATGCCTATGGCAAGTACGGATGAGGAGGTCAGAGTAGCTTCTCATGAAGTGTTGAGTCATGCCAACCAGAACCCGATCAGGGAGCAGGCGATCTGAGTGAGCCTGGAAAGTCTTGACATAGCTGAAAATGTAGTCCCACCTACCACAGTTCAACCCAATGGAATGATCCCTTAGCTCATACAGGATTTCATCCATTTGAAAGACAGCCGGGAGAGTCTCAATCAGAACCGTAGCCCTGATGCTTCCTCTCTCAATTCCTGCCATCTTCTCTGCCCTCTCAAACACACAGTTCCATATTTTGGCTTCCCTGCCAATCACGTAAAATTTATTACTCTATAACACGAGAACATAACAAGAAATTTGTATACAGTACAGAAAAAGCCTTCTACTTACCTTGAATGTTCCATTTTGGGAAGATAAAAGAATGGGCCAAAACCTGCACCTTGGGTCCTGCGGAAGTTTGCACAGTTATGGTAAAAGTAAAGGCCAAAGTCGACTAGACATCCAGTTGCAGGTTCACCGTCAATGAGAATGTGAGCCTCGGGCAGGTGCCACCCTCGAGGGCGCACGAAGAGCTTAGCTGTCTGATCATTGAGTTTGTAAACCCTGTTCCTCGCTTTGTCATGGAAGCTTATGGTCCCATCCACTGCATCCTTTAAGTTAACTTGGCCTCTCACCAGATTCTGCCAAGTGGGTGAGAGTGCATCTTCGAAGTCCGCCTGTAGAAGAAGCAAATATTTGATGTATTTACCTATAGTCTATCAACTATGTACATTTTAATGGATCATTTGATATGTTGCATGAATCATGTAACGGTGCAAGTGCATGACCAAACATGCACCAGATGCTTATGAAATGCATGAAGTTTTAAGGGGGGGTTAAAACGTTCTCACCATGAATACTTTAGCTCCAGAATTGAGAGCATTGATGATCATCTTCCGTTCCACCGGGCCCGTGATCTCTACCTTCCGGTCGGCGACGGCCGGTGGAACTGATGCACAAACCCAATCCCCCTCTCTCACGTACTTTGTCGCCGGATCGAAACCCGGAAGGGCCCCTGCATTGTACCGCCTTTGAGCCTCCTTCCGGCACTCCAAAGCATACTTGATACGGCTTCGGAACTCACGCTGTAACTCCGCTACGAATTGTAATGCATCCTTAGTGAGGATCTTGGAGAATTCCTCATCATATCGACCTCTGATGTCCACTCCTTCCGGTACATCATAGGCACCACCTATCTTTCTGGTGGCCGGGGCTGTGTAAGAGTATGGAGAAATGCTCATCATATATCTTCTTCGCTGATCTTGTTCTTCTCTGATCTCTAGCTATACGGGGGCTTTAGCTTGCTGAGAGAGGCGAAGATATAGAAGGAGGGAAGACAAGTGGATAGGTACAGAGCGCGTCACCGTGATGGTCTAAATAAATGGCTTCTTGTGCGTATAATGATAAGATCATACATCCTCTGACGAACGCCCTCGAGAAACGGAAGGATAATGGGGGGTTTTTGGGATTTTGTGCCTCCCTTGGGATGTGTGGTTTGTTTGGATATGGTGGAGGCGGTGGACACGTGGCGTTATATGCGAGTACTAGGAAGCATCGTCATCATGAATCAGTAATTGCTTATTTCCTTGTATGTGAGATGGAAGAATAGCAATGTGCAGTATATTAGTAAGGGAAATGCTCAAAATTAGAACAATCCTGATCCAGCCTGCCTAAGAAGCTCTTTGGAGGTGAAGAAGTTGGCAATTTTAACTCAATACAACTAAACTAAGTAGCTTGGTTTTGAAATTGAATTATTGGATTCCCTGCCAGCTCTCTCTCTCTCTCTCTCTCTGGGTAAAAGTCAGCTCTCTCATCTAGTATAATGTAATGAGCCGCTGTGGTATATAGATATCCTGGTTGTACAATAACTACATTAGACACACTCATCAAATAATAATAAACTCAAAATCTCAATAGGGAGACAATTAGCCTCATTTACGTTTTGGGGCCCAGAATAAGGGATACATATCATGTACAGAGAAGATGAGGATAAACGGGCCTATGGCAGGCTCTCTGCAAACGCAAGATAAAATAACCGAAACTGGAAGGACAGAAAAAACCTGTGTTGTCTAAAGACTGCCAAAGCCCGCGAACGTTTAAAAATAATTCGAGCTATGTCTGGGATCCATCCAAACGGGCCCTAATTGCAAGGGGATAATAATGGATTAAGGTGACCTATCTCAACTCAACGCCCAACCGTGCAAAAATTAACGAGATCTCATTACACCAGTGGTGAGAGGTAAAGCAGTGCATCCACTTCTAATACAGTGGTGTATCCATCATCCCTACGATTCTGTCTCATGCCCACGCCTACGAATTTCTGACTGGTTTATGAACACAGGCCTTCACCATGTCAAACCACGCAAAGACTTGCGATTCAACAGTAGTGAAATACTTTGATTGGTGAGACACTTGATAAGTTGGAACGCCGCGACTGATGAGACATTGCTGGCTGATCACATCTCAATAATTAAGCAATCAGCATACACGAGTGAGGATGACTAGACCGGATCTTCTGGGTTGATATCCTCTCCTCCACCCCCCTTGTGAGCCGCTCAATGGCCACACAAGGGCGGGAATCAATTCACTTTTTGGAGGTGATGTGACATCTCAAAAACTGAATTGATCCCCTGCCACACGAGGGGTGGCATAGAGGATTTCAGGCCGATCTTCTCCTGCCACTTTTGACCTGTTAAGGTCCTGTCTAACAAGTAGCAGGACACTATTGGAGGGAAAAAGTGAATTACAAATTTTGAAAAATACATTTCACTTTATCCCACCAATCATCTCCTGCCACCTGTTAGACAGGACCTTAACAGGTCATAGGCCGGCAAGAGAAGATCCTTTGCGTGATTTGAAGGATGGCGTACCACTCTACTCTGGTAGTGCACTCTACTTTTGCCCAAGAAGCATAATGGGCACACAAGGAAACAGATAGGGCAATACATTTTAATGTAAATCAATCTTATTTTATGCCATGTCAAAGATTGATCTAAATAGATCAATTATTACCTTTCATCTTTCAATCGCATACGGTCACTAAAGCCAAAAATCAGAGAGACGGGTGCTCTGCTCCACCACCTTTGTGGAGTTGAAATAAAACCTTTAACCAAGAATTTAAATATTCACGGAAAAAAAATATACCATGCCATGTATATAAGCAGAGCTTATTTCTCCCTCAAAAAAATAGATGAAATGGAGATTCAGGTCTCTCCATTTTCCACTGCAAGTCTAGACCATTTGACATTGATACATCATATTTAGGTCATGTACACCCATTATCAGCAATTCAAGTCCTCCCACATGCATGAGGGCTATGAGACGCAAGGCGAGATCAGTTGACAACATCAAGGACCAACTTGCGGGACTTCAAAACAGACCACCTCAAGCGGCGGTAATAAGCAGCTTGGAGAAGTGCCAGTGACAGTACGAATATCCATTTGAATCCCATCTGCGTTTGAAGGCCCGTAAGTGAGAAATATACATTTTAATTTTAAATGTCAACTGATGGAGATATAAGTGCATTCAATTACCAGTTTCCTCTCTTCCATTTCTGGTTCTGCTGCCCAAGACAAAAATGTCACAACATCTTTTCCCATCTGCACCAAAGTTGTGAAAATAATTCTGAGCTTTCCATTCCTTTGCATGTTAATATGAATCTGTAAACTAGTGATTCTCACCCAAAAGACTTCATCGGTAGAAATAAAAGATATACCTGAGCTTCTGTTGCAGGGGTACCATCTTCATACTCAACAGCCCCATCAATTAGCATTTGAGGCATAGCTATTGCTCCACCAGGGAAGTAAGGGTTGTAGTGCAGCCCTTCTCGAATCTGAAGTGCCAATTAAGGGGAAGCTCATTAATTAATTAGATGGCTATTATCTTCAACTGAAAGGAAACCAAACTTCTCAAATCTTAAGAAAAGGGTTACATGCATTTAGATAGTAACTAATTAATCTCAGATTTTCCCCGACATAAAATTTAGATAATCAGAGGCCTAAGACGACGGTATGAAATGAGTGCAACTGACTTCATGACACATCATAAGGGAGATATGCCACAAGGTTTTGAACCAGTCGGCACCCCAAAGACAACAGAAATCAGGTGGGCTGAAGATGGCAGCTGGCTAAGTTAGTAAAGTCTGTGGGTGCCGTACCACAAACCTGGGTTCAAAACCTGTCTTCACCTATAATTACCTGTCACAAATAAATAAAAACCAGGTGGGCCAAATAACCAACACAGCTGACACACTTGGCAACTAGGCAAAGCTAATCAAATATTATGTAGAGATGAATACACATGTAGGCTAGGCATGAGATTGAATAAAATATCAGCCCTCTACAAGTGGAGGAGAGTGGTTGTGGGCCGGTATGGTCTCTTTTCAGATTGGAATCCCAAAGAGGTGAAGGAAGGCTTCAGTATGGGTATTTGGAAGTCAATTCTCAAAAGGGAAGACCGATTTTTGGAATTTTATTCGCATAAAACCTGTTTCTGGCACTACTATTAGATTTTGGGAGAATTTATGCTGTAGGGACGTCCCTATCATGCAGAAGGTCCATGCTATTTATAATTTGGCTTTGAACAAGCTGGATCCACCGAGAGAACTTTGACAATATGGCAGAGGCGGTTGGACTCCTAGGTTGGGAAGGAACTTGAATGATTGGGAATTTGAGGTGTTGGAGAGGCTTCTGTGGAGGATTAATGGTGTTAGGTTGGTCCAGGGTGAGAATGATGATTGGTCTTGGTGCCTTAACAAAAAGGGTTGCTTTACTACGAATTCTTTCTACCTTGGTCTGGTTAATTCCATCTTGGAGCCATTCCCTCACAAGAGCATTTGGTGGTCTGGCTATCCTTTTAAAGTTAATTTCTTCATGTGGACCACTTACATGGATAAAATTCTTACTCTGAATCATCTTACGAGCAGAGGTTGGAAATTAGATAATAGGTGTGTGATGTGCATGACCGAGGAGGAGATGGTAAACCATCTTTTCATCCATTGTTTGGTAATTCGTCATGTTTGTAATTTCTTCCTCTCCCATCTCCATGTTTCGGGGCTCCTTCCTCTCTCTACTAGGAACCTTATCTTGAGTTGGTGAATTAGTGATCTTGCGGTTGTTCCTAAGATCATTTGGCCCTATCTTCCTAGGGCCATTTGTTGGGAGTGTTTAAAAGGAGAAGAATAAAATAATTTTTAATAGCAAATTCTCCTCTTCTAATAGATTTATCATCTTTATGTATTAACCTTTTAGTAGATTGATTATCGGTTTCCAGGGGAAGTGGGATTTATTTTGGGGCAGTGTTTCTTAGTCATTGTTTTTCGCCCGTCTTTTTTTTTCTTCTCTTTCTTTCTCTTTGCACCATCTCAGTGTCTGTTGTTTTTGTGCTATCATTCAACACACACACACAAAACAGAAACAGAAACAACTTCCAGTTGAGGTAAAATACAAAAATAAAAATAAAAACACATGCAACTTAACAGAGAGAAAATTCACATTTATCCCACTTCTCTTGCTTCTCATGCAGTGCAGTGCCCACTTATAGTAGAGACAAAAGTAATTTCTGATGGTTGCTAGTTTAGAAATTTGGGATTCTTGAGTTTTGAGGGATCATTGTCAAGATCACAAGAGTAGAGTTATTCATGTTTTCTTGGGCCCTTGGGTGAATGTGACTCAACATAGCCGAAGCATTAGCTCTTCACCAATTCCTTGGAATATTTAAAAATTTGAATAAGCAGAATCTCACTATGAAGAGCAATTCTAGTGACACAATTACTTGGGCGATTGTGGGAGGAAAAAAATTGGCCACAAGAATGAAAACCTAGATCTCTACAAGGTCAGCATGCAGGTGATAATGAAGGGAGGTTGGGATTTCCTTACAAGATCATTTTCAGGTCTTTATGAAGTACTGATGCAAAGAGAGAATATGATATTTGATCTTTAGGAAGACTTCAAATGATTAAGAGGTTGGTTTATTGGTGGATCTACTTGCTGGATTACACAAACTCGGTAATTTTGATCATGTTGAAGATAAGTGAGTACAGAAATGGTATTCCAAGAGAGAACTTTCAATCTTTCAATTCCACACTTGATGCACAGAGACTTCTCCCTTCCCAGCGAATTTCAGTTAGGAGACATCAATCCCATCTAAAATTGCTTCTTTTTTCCCTGTGAAGAGCAATTCTAGTGATGCAATTACTTGAGCATTTGGGAAGGGAGAAAAATTGGCCACAAGAATGAGAACCTCACAAGGTCAGCATACAGGTGATAATGAAGGGAGGTTGGGATTTTATTTTATGCAAAGAGAGAACATGATATTTTCCTTCTTCAGATAAAGGGGGTATTACATGGATTTCAATATTTAGGAAGAATTCAAATGAATAAGAGGTTGGTTTACTGGGGGATCTACTTGCTAGATCAAACAAACATGGTAATTTTGATCATGTTGCAGACAAGTGAGTACAGAAATGATATTCCAAGAGAGAATTTTTAATATTTCAATTCCACACTTGATGCACAAAGACTTCTCCCTTCCTAGCGAATTTCAGTTGGGAGACACCAATCCCATCTAAAATTGCTTCTTTTTTCCCCTTTCTCTAAAACAATATAAAGGAACATCCAAAGGTGGGTAAGTTAATACGGAGAAGAAAGATAGTGTCCAGTGTATATTATTTATTCAAAGAAGATGAAATTACCAATTTATCATCTTGTATTGCATTATCTCTAGGGTCTGGCAACACTTCTTATCTCTCAGTCATCCAGAGGGTGAGCTCAATAAGTTTGCATTAGCATCTACGCAGCCGTATGTCAAGCTGTTTTCATCAAGAAGTAAGATTATTTGGAAAATGGCTCCCTTGCCATACGTTGGAATCTTAGGAAGGAAAGGGTTAGACAAATTTGTTAGGATAAAGCAGGTTCTATAGAGATGTGAATGAGAGGATGAAAACTCAACTCTTTTATGGGTCATCCACTCTTAAGGAATTCAAGTGTGTCAAGATAGATAGCTTCTTTGATAATGGGGATGCCATACTAAATGACAACAATGAAGCTTTTGTTTTTCCATATGGTAAAGAGAAGAGAAGAAACCATTTTATGTTCCCCCTTGTACAACATTAACTTCATACATGAAAGCGCTCCTACCTTTTCATTAATAATACAATCTTATACTTACCTATCAAGAAAAACTGAACATCTTGTCAGCTTGTATTCCAAGGTTGTCCAAGAAAGGTATAGATGTGTTAGCTAAACGGCATGTATTAAACCTGTTATGTATAGCAAAGAATAGCTCCCGGTGTCACTCTTCTTTTTGTTTTCCTCCCCCACCTTGATTATTCCCCTCTTGTTTTTCCCTTTCGTGTTCTAATAATTTTGTCTCAATCAGGAAAAAACTTACAAAGTTAAGAGCTATCCCATGATCTGTTTTCTTCTTTGACTTCTATTTAACTCTTTTCTAGTATACATCACAAAATCATAAAAGATTTCCCAGAGATATAAAATGAAAAAAAATATCTTAGGAAACTTCCACATTCCCATCAGTCCAAGTCTTGTTCTCTTTTCACTAAAACAGAACAAGCCAGAATGTCAAAAGATTTCCAAATCCTCACCAACATCTATGATGCTGAATACAAGTATATGCTGGGACTAGAGAAATCTGGCTTTTGTAGAACCAAGGAAGTTTCAGGCTGTACTACTTCAAGCAGTAAGTAATGCAATTTTCTTTATTAATATGCATGATCAAGGAAGCAGAAAATTACACAACCAAAAAAAAAATAGAGAGAAGCAGAAATTACCGAAATACCAGCAGGAGGATCACGGTAGCCAGTTAGAAGGGCGAACACATAGTTCTGACCATTGTGACGAGCCTGAAAAAATAAAAGTTGGATACTTCCGTGATAACCTGATAAATCTATCAAAAAAATCAAAATTCAAAGA